>JAVTVY010032016.1:0-12567 GCA_036873755.1 Hanleya hanleyi | reverse complement strand
TCTGACAGTCATATACACGGTGGTTTGTGCATTGAACGTGATAATTGGGAGATTATCGCAGTAAATTTTATCTTTCCAATTTCTTTTAAAAGTTGCCTTTATCTGGTAGCATTTGTTACGGCGAGACGGATAGTCATTCTCCACGGTCCAGCGACAACCGATCCTATCTGGCTATTATGTGGGGCTGATGCCAGGAAGTCACTGCGCCACAAAGCAATAGCAGGATAACCAGCGAGTAATATAGGACCAGCACTTATTGTCCCATCAGTTTTTTTTTAGTCACTCTTTCAAATGCAAGAACTCGAAATTGGTACATGATATATAGATCTGAAACTTCAACTTTACACACATATTCTTGAGGTTGTTCTATAACTATATGGCACTTTATGAATTATTATTACGAATATGAATTTTAATATTTTTGAACATTTTTTAATCTTTGGTAAGCTACCTTACAGCAAAAGTTATGATTCATATATAGTGCAAGATCACAAAGACGATCTTCACTTTAGATAGGGAATCGTCCTCAATGCGTTTTTGATACACACAGCTGGTGGGGCTAAGTTTTGTCTAAAAAGCACCAAATTGACCATTTGAATAGATAAAGAATAATCAAGACCCACAGACAAACACAACCAGACTTACAGTGGTTCAAACCTGCCGTATTTTGCACTTTTCGGTGCATTTACAGTCGACATTTTCTCTCCAAAATTCTCGTTGCAAAATTGTGAAACCTTTAACCAAAATCATATTTAGACTTATTTGTTGGTCAAAATAGCTAAAATTGGTTTTGGTTAAAGGTGTCCTATTTTTGTAACAAGAGAAAATCCACACCGAAAAGTGCCTAAAAATAAGAAAATAAGCCAACTTACCAACTTTAGTGAGCCATAAATCCGTTTTCGTGCATCTGCAGTCCTTCATTATTTCGGGTCTTATAATTCAGCATGAAGGCTGTACAAAAAGTCCATTTCATATCCCTTTGATAAAAGTGAAAGTTTGGCCCTTCAAACTGAACAGCTTGAGGACGATTCCGTATGTCAAGCGAACACCACCATTCTTCCCAAATATGACACTAATAAACTCCTCTGATGCAAGTAAACCCGATATCAGTACTTTAAGTACTTTGATTAACGTCCGGATACGTTCCGTCAACCTGTGCTCCGTCAAGTTGATTACAGGTCCGTGTAACCTTGCACAGTTCAATTTTCGTTTTTCGTTTTTGGTTTCTCAAAATCAAAAATTGAAATTTGACGGTCAATCTTCAATTTTCGTTTTTTGTTTCTGTAATCTCAAAATCAAAAATTGAAATTTGACCGTCAATTTTCAATTTTCGTTTTTTGTTTTTGTGATCTCAGAATCAAAAATTGAAATTTGACCGTCAATTTCCAATTTTTGATCCTGGGATTGCAAAAACAAAAAACGAAAATTGATATTTGACAGTCAATTTTCAATTTTCGTTTTTTGTTTTGCTTCACGCAAAAATGAAAATCAAATATTGAAAATTGCCTCGACTTGTCCGTTTCTCGTTTTTTAATTTTAACTTTGACATATCAATGTTAGGTTCGCACGTGGACTTTATGATAGGACTTATGACCAATCAAGCTTTATGATGTCACTTCCGGTACGCCGAGTAGAATAGAAAACACAAATCGTGTCGTATAAGAGGTGTGGAGCGTGAGAGGCATGTGGCCCACCAGGCCATCCTCGGAAGCCAGTGTATTGATCGATTTATTAGGGTATCTATACATTGCCTTGGTTAGTTGCTCACGGTAGTTCTGGATAAAAAAAAAAGATCAAGGGGTATCCTCTAAATCAAGCCAATTATTGAACAGGCTCAGCTAGCTCATTACGACAATCCGCTAGCTGCATTGTTTGAGATGTGACGTCGCTGGCATAACTTTGATGTCAGACTGAAATCGACATAGTGAATCAAAGCAAAAACCGCCGCCTTGGGATGCCGACATGCTAATTCAAAAAAACCTCTGGGGATGAAATGTTCGAGATTGAGGCAACGACTCCAGAACTCACTCGAATCATCAAAAATGTCCAGGTAAACCCTGTGCGAAGATTCACGATTTACCTGGACTTGTGAAGATGCACCAGACAGGTCTGGATAGGTGGCATCCCGCTGTTCTCATTGGTTATTGGCATTGAGGCCTGAGCCAAAAAGCGAACAGCATTCATGCACACAACCGCTATTTGTTTATGATTTGAACTATAGTATTTATAAAGATACCAACAAAGATGTAATACCAATAAGAGTAAGCATCGCGGTGATGGGCCGCGAAATCCGCATAAGCGGCCCTTAAACCACCATTTCAAACAAGTACACAATCGCCACGTTTGATGCCAGACGTCTGAATGCTTCAACGCTTCAGGTCCAATCTTCATTCTCTATTTTTGGGACCTGGATCGTTGGAGCGTTCAGATGCCCGTCAACGTTCAGCGTCAAAAACGCTTCAACGCTTTAAGTGCGGATGTCAAACGCATCGAAGCGGGAAGTTCCTTTGGGGGTTATGAATTAGGGTATCCACGTATTTATTATACTATCCTACTTTAATGAAACTACCGTGTGTATGCACCTCCGTTGTTCTCCATATAATGCATCACACCTGCTGCACGAATGCCTACTTGCTTCTGCACATGCACAGTTGGCCCATTATAATCTAGGTCGAATGCCTGGCTCCAGGGATCTATAGTGTAATGAAACTCCCAAATCTTTCCCCCTACTGGTTTTCCATATTATGCTCCACACCTGCCTAAACAATCCGATTTGCGCTTTTCATACTACTCCGCGGACCGAAAGTGACATCATAAGCCTTGCGCGTGCGCAGTTAACATTGACGCGTCAAAGTTAAAATAAAAAAACGAAAAACGGGCAAATCGAGGCAATTTTCAATATTTGATTTTCATTTTTGCGCGAAGTAAAACGAAAAACCAAAATCGAAAATTGAACGTCAAATTTCAATTTTTGATTTTGAGAAACCGAAAACGAAAAACGAAAATTGAAAATTGACGGTCAAATTTCAATTTTTGATTTTGAGAAACCAAAAGCAAAAAAAACAAAAATTGAATTGTGCAAGGTTACACGGACCATATCTCCTTATCATGTCAAATGGAAGATACAAGTCATTTAAATTCATTCAACATGTTTGACAAATTGATTAAGCGAGCTTGTCAGTAAGAGCAGGTATAAGAACAGTAGTACTGTACAGAATTTAACCACATCCACACACAGGACTCCTTCGTGAACTTTCACATCAACAGATATCGTGGATATTTATACTACTTGCACGAGATCACCAGAAGGTAGACTATACATTCATTAGTTCGAGTATAATTCTCAGTTTGCCGATAACGCATTCTGTAGAGTAGCTATACGTCGCAAGTTTGAGACCATTAGGCCTACACAGGAGAACAGGAAACGCTATACCATGGTATTGTAAATTCCAAATACCCGTGCACATGCATAGGCGTTATTGCTGAGCGAAATTATTATGGAGACCAAGTGGTTAAGCGAAATTATTGGGGGGGCCAAAGTGGTCCTTGGCCCCCCCTCTCTGAATATTGGGGGGGCCTGCCCCCCCCCCGGCCCCCCCGGTTCCGCCGCCCCTGCCTGATTACAATATGAGGTCAGAATCTCATTATCTCATCGGAGATCTTGAGCAACTTTTATGCTGAATGAAATTGTACAAACAGTTTTGATCTGACAGAGCCTGTATTTCATGTGTTTGTCTGGCATGCACATCATGACATGTCAGGGGTTCTGTCCTGGGGCAATGACAGACGAGTTAATCTGGTACTTAGACCTATTAATTGACCCGTACTCTGACCTAATGACTGGCACTCCTACCTAATGACCAGCACTCAGACTTGATGACCAGCACTCAGATCTAATGACTGGCACTGAGATCTAATGACCAGCACTCAGATTGAATGACCAGCACTCAGATCTAATGACCAGCACTCAGATTGAATGACCAGCACTCAGATCTAATGACTGGCACTGAAATCTAATGACCAGCACTCAGATTCAATGACCAGCACTCAGATTCAATGACCAGCACTGAGATCTACTGACTGGCATTGAGATCTGATGACCAGCACTCAGATCTAATGACCAGCACTCAGATTGAATGATCAGCATTCAGATTGAATGACCAGCACTCAGATCTAATGACTGGCACTGAAATCTAATGACCAGCACTCAGATTCAATGACCAGCACTCAGATTCAATGACCAGCACTGAGATCTACATGTACTGACTGGCACTGAGATCTAATGACCAGCACTCATACCTAATGGCTGGCACTGATATCTAATGACCAGCACTCAGATCATTCTCAGTAAACTCAGATATAATATCACGCAATAATATATCTGACTTCAGCTGTAATTGCCGTTGTTGTTCATTGGAGACATCAATAAGATATGATATTTCTGTGTTTCAGATGTTGCCATTGTGTGATATGATGTGTGTGCGGGGGAGGAGTTCCGGGAGCAGTTCAATGACCAAAGTCCTCACTGCCTGCCTCCTCTCCATTTTGTGCCTTACAAACTTGAGTGCCTCCTCACTCGTTATCAATGAGCTTTCTCTGAATGATCCTGTTTATATCGAGTTCTATAATACAAGAAATCAAACCGTCTCTCTGTCGGACTATGTCGTTGTTTTGTACAATGGTTCATCAAACTCTGCATATGCTGTGATACGGATTGTGGACACGAAGTATAATGTTGAGAAAGGCGGGTATTTTCTCATTAGCAGTGAGACAAATGTATCCAACAGTAGCCAAATATATTCATCTGACAAACTTCGTCTCTTTGATGATGGTCTCTATGCAGTTGCCGTTTATCAAAGTAATGGTGTAAATGATACCATGTTTCAACAGAAATTGACAGTTCCGGGTGCGACGCTGTTAGATTCTGTGGTTTATGATTCTCTCCAATTTGTAGAGAATGACGCCAGTCTGGATAAGACAGACTCATTTTCTAATGGTAGCTTTGTCCCAGGAATGAAATACTGGACCTCGCTGAGTCGATGTCAAGCATCCCCACCACTAAACAACCACTTCGTCAACGCGTCCATGACACCTGGCACAACTAACAGCTGCCCCTCAATCTCTATTCCCCGTCTAGAAGAACCTGTGGATACAAATACTGGGTCTACGGAAATGCCACCTACTACAACTTCAATGTCAACAGCTTCACCTGAAACTACAACCCCAACGCCTAAACCCACAAGAAAGGTAGAAAAACAAAACAATAATCAGGGCTTGCTTTTGCTACTAGCATTCTTGAAAATCAGAGGAAGCCGGGTTTAGATCTTCCTAATTTGCACACAACCACTATTCACCGCTGCAACATTTTTTTTTGGCAGGGAAATGCGCCCAAAATATTGAAAATATTCGAAGTCCTAGAATCCTGGTAAAATATGTAGGCTTTGACTTAACTGTCAGAGTTAAATGATGAGAAATCTCCATGAAAATAAAGATATAATCAGCCTCAAAATCGATGGATTTTGTAAACTCTTTCCTTTGTGTTTAACTGAAGCGAAGTTCGCTAAATCATGTTGTAGTGATGCTCACGAATCTGAATGCTGAACATCTACAGCTATGGGATAACGTTATGGCTTGTGCCCAAGGTTCAGTAGAGTGGTAGAGCATTCATAGGCAGAATGCACCACATGTGTATATGCTGGTTGACACAGCTATCAAAAAATAAAAGGCGTACCATGCCGTTTATTTTAAAAACCAATTCCTTCTATTTTCTCATGAATCGCAGCTAAACAAGTTTCAAATGTGTTTCATTTTGGGAGACATCGATTCCAGCCCATATTTGAGGCTGATTACATCTTTAACTCAACATTGATTGAAGGTGATGTCTGTCTGTCTGTCTATCTATTTGTCTATCTGTCTGTCTGTCTGTCTATCTGCAGGGCCAAGTAAATGTTAAAGTTTTGGACGTAGAAAATTTTTCTTCAGGACCAAGTAAATGACGTCGTAAGGCTGAATTTAGTTTTTAATTTTGTGTCGCCTTAAATGAAGGATACCATTTCCTTAAATTTTGCTATCAAATTCTGGTTGACCCTAAAGCTTTTGCACAACCATATCTGTCCACACATTTAAATTTACTATATTAATTAAAACTGAGTTTGAATCAGTTTGTGATGTCTCAGTCTTTACCAGTGCACATTATTATGGAGCATTACAGTATGATTGGACACAGTTGTCATTGTATTCTTTTATTTGCATACAAATGTGAGGGTTTACCACAGTGCTGGTGTCCCATTGCATACTGGAAATGATAGCTTTACTCCATCTATTGCAATGTTATTAGCTTTGTTTGTTCACATATCATCACACAAAGTTACACCAAGAACGTGCTTCAAATTGCACACCTATTGTTCCTAACTATACATGAACATGTATCCATCAGATCTATGCAATGGGATGTGTAAGCTTACTTTCGAAAAAAAATGTAATCTTTATTTGAAGTTTTATAATATAGTTCCTCTTTCAATCCAACCTCAACATCACATCACTTAATAAATGTATTGTTATTTTAAATGATGTGTGTAAGCTCCTCATCCTCGTCATATATATTACTCCGGGTTAATTAAACACAACTCTGAATAAACCAACAATGTCAGGATATGGCCGATATAGTTGCAATTTATTAGAAACCACAGAGAATAGCATATGCTGTTATTATGCATGTAAATGAGGATGGCGTGGCTCAAACTCAAGTCTGGTGGGAGATAGCTGAATGGTCATGGTCAATGTACGATATAATATACTAAGCACTTCCATTGTAAACCTCCAATGCCATGGTAATCCATCTGTGTGTATAGCATCACTTTGTATAGGCTGGGACTATCCATATTACAGTCATTCCAGTGTTATCTTCCATTGCCCAGGTATAAATCCATCTGTACGGGTGTCCTAATATAGGCTGGGGCTACCTATACTTGATGTTCCAGTGTAATCCCTTGTTGTATGCACTTCCATCCCTGGCAGTATCTGCCACTGCCGGCAGGCATCCATCTACTTGTTGTGGACTACATCTTGTATTAGCTGAGCTTGTATACGCCAGCCACCGGCTGAACTGTGTCAAACTTGACGTCTGCGCTTCTATTTATAACCATCGATTTGTACCACGTGACGTAACTGACCAATGACCATGGCGTATTCTCTCCAGACTTGATTCAGACCGGCACTACATAATCACGAAATATCTAATTTACTCTAATTATTTCAATGCGGTCAGGTTTGATCATTTGGATCTGGTGCTCCTTTATATCAAAGTTCATAGTTCTGCATTTGGATCAAAATGTACAACTACAGATAAAATGTCATTCACGGAAATACATTCCAGACCGCCAATCGCCAATGTGTTGTAGGAATACAGAACTGTCACAGTGATAGTCCGCTGCTTCAATAATGAATTTCTCCCCTTTTAGGCTTCGTAGCAATAAACAGTAATTGTTAATAAATTCTCTGGTAATTAGAGTTAATAAAACAGTCAATTCACATACGTTTGGCACTTGGTAATCAAAATAAGAGAGTGGAATGTACTGCCTTCACTTGAGTCACGCACTGACTCGACATGGAGCCTCATCACAGAGATCGTCCGGGCCTCTGGTGTACGAAATAGTTCACACTCTTTACGACCAGTTCAAAGTCTATATGCCACAATATCACGTCAAATAAACTAAATCTATGTCAATTAGATGAGAACAAGTAATTATTTACAGTGAAATAACAAGAATACTTCAGATTCAAGCAGAACTACAATATAGGTCACGTGACCTTCACTTCGCAAAATGTAAACAACATGGCGTTAGAAGAATGTACGGCGGGAAACAGGACATGTTCTCTGTCAGATTAAATTTTTCTTTCATTTTGGGTGGCATAACAAAATAAGCTTGTAGAAACACACATAAAGTATCTAGGGGTGATGGTGTGACATTGTCAACGATATGCGGGAGCTGATGGTGAGTCAATAAACACGTAATTTAGAATGCCAGTTCATAGCCAATAATAAGTAAACATGTTCCAGGTCTAAAATAAATGCTTTGAAAGTTAAATCTGACCCCCTATGGCCCTTACATGTGCATTGCCAATGATCATGTGCAACCTCAAATGATGTGCCACCCTGAAGGGCTCGATCTTTTTGCGAAGCTGCATGTTTTATTTTATTTTTTATTATTTTGTTCTTTAATGTGGTGCATCCAAATTTGGGCACATCATTATTGTCATATAATCGAGTGCAATTTAAAGGCCAGGGAAGACAATAGATTCCCATTCACATAAGTAAATTGGCGTGAACTGTATGAGAATAGAACTTTTGTTTTCCTGTGCATACTCACCGTGAGATAGAATTGTGGGAACCAACTCGGATTCCTGTCAATCTGCCCTTTTCACAATAACCCTTAGAAAATACAATTGCCCTGTTGCATCAACATTGATTGACAGGTCATATTTTCTGCATCTTAACCTGGGCTACAGTATGGAAAATATTTTTAATCAGAGATAACTGGACTATTTTTGACTTGAAGTTGTCAAAATTATCATCAATGTAAACCTAGTGGTTTTCTCTTGAAATAGTGAGATAATCTAATGCATATTCACCATATTTACACCGCATTAAAAATCTGGCAAATGCTGTAAGTACAGGCCAGAGAGAAAAGTTACGAACCAAAAAATTACACTGGGAGTTGCATGTCAATGTACCCATCAATGCGCCAGACTGATTCTCTCTGTCTAAGAATTAAACTGGAAAATGTGGATTTCAGTGAGAAGAGAGGCGTGCTAATTAATACATGTAAATGTACTTTGACCAGGCCTCCTGGGCAGAATCCCTGTAATATGCAGTCGGAGTCCCCCTTTCAATCTACTAAATCACCTCACCCTTTTAGTACATGTACATATATATTCTGAAATTTTCAGACTGTTGGGCTGATAGCTCTCCCAGGGTCTATGTTCTCAAGAAACCAGAGTTCACCCTGCTCATCCTGAAGTTCATGTCTCTTGGAAAGATTACATGTATCAACCCCATTTTGGACAGTCGTCTGTCCTCAGAAACAAATCACTGTCTCATCCCATAACCCTGTACATTCTGAAACTTTTGAAATTGATCCCAACATCCCCCTTGCCTTGATTTAATAGCCATACAATTACAAGTGGATTAACTTGTCCCTCATCATAACATGGCTCATTTTGAGGCAGGTTTCAGTACAGTGCTGCCAGTGATATATGTATATCCCCCGGTATATATGTACATTGTAGCTGTATGCTGCTGCTTGGGAAGACGTACCTATAGATCTGGTCTCCCAACTTCGGTGTTATAAAATGTATGAGCTGTTGGATAGTGGTGTTACAAACAGCTGAACAATCCAGTAAGATAGTGACTCATCATGTTGTGCAAGCATTGCCTTATATTCATTTATGTTCAGAGCATGAACATGCTTATCTTTATTTAGGCCCATTCCACGCAATGTACAACATAGCTAACTATAAAGTTTCATCTCCAGGAAACCCAAAATCACTCCCTACCATCCTTTCTTTCGTTTGTGCAAGACATCAGAACCTTTGTCATGCATTAATATGGAAAAACAATCCTTTGGCTTCTCTGGGCTGAACAGCTACCCTCACGTATGTTCTATAGGCCTCAGTGTAAGGTGGTAACCTGTTTGCAGGTTTCCATAATTCTGACCAATGATATGACAATATTTAGGTTAATTATCCACTAGGTTATCATAGGTAATACCAGTGTAGATAATTATCCACTAGGTTATCATCTATAGTTACCAGTGTAGATAGTACTCCTTAAATTGAGGCCTGTATCTACTTCACATGGATATATATTTATGTACAGGACTTGGTAGACTGATTGTTATTCCCTTATTCGTTCAGTTAATTGTTCAGCATGATGCTTTCATTTTAGGTGATTATCAATGAAGCGTTTATAGATCCTCAAACTCCTAAAGACCAGGGAGAATTCGTGGAGCTGCTCGAAGTCGGCGGAAGGGAAAACGTCTCCTTGGATGGCTTATACCTCGTGTTTTGGAATGGAGCCACAAATAAGTAAATAGCACATACATATGCATACATGACATATGTCTATTTAGATGTATACCTACTTGGGTCTTTACTTTCCAACCATTGCTATCTTTAAAATGTGATTAACAAACACAGCAGACCTATAATCATGATTATTACCTGTTTAGAGTATATACATTGTATATGTCATAAATAGCATCTTTCTGGAAATCATCAGCACTTTCTTCTCCTTAAAGTGAGCTCAGACCATTTAGATTCCCCTTTTATAAATCATGAAAGTCATGGGAGCCATGAAAAAGTTGGGAATACATGTATTGTTTACTTGTTGACTGTGGCATCCCTGATGTATACAATCCTAGTTGAGCTGCTTATTGCTTTCTGTATTAACTGATAGGTGAGCAATTACTCCCCTTACACTTGCTCTCAGTATACGTAGCTGTCTTCCAAGTACAGTTCAGGAGTGCACAGATAAAGTATCTGGGATATTTGTCTCCCCACAATTTTGCTCCAATAGGAATTATAAGGCAGAATAAATCCATGAAGTTGATCTGATAAAGATTGGAATGTGGAATATTCAAACATATATTTGAAGTCTTATTTCAAGGTGTTGGGGACTTAGAAACACTGGGCCTCCGTAATTCCGTTATTCTGCCCTTCCGTCTTTCTTGTCTGATCAATAACTCAAGAACTATTGATGCGATTGACTTCGAACTTGGGGAGTGTTTTGACATTGAGAGGATGGTTGGGATTGCTCTTCAGTTACCTGTGTAAGTCCAAGATGGCCACGATTAGCCATCTTGGATTTTAAGCAGTTGGATCTTTACACATTTCTTGTCCGACCTAGAACTCAAGAACTATTGAACCAATTGACTACAAACTTGAGGAGTGTCTTGATGTCAGTGAGAGGACAGTTGGGATTGCTTTTTATGTACCTGTGTAATCCAAGATGGCTGCCAGTGAGCTTGGATTTTCAGAGGTTGGATCTTGTCTGGACAATAACTCGAGAACTACTGAACTGATCGACTTCAAACTTGAAGAATGGCTAGACATCGGTGAGAGGACATTTGGGATTGCTTATCAGTTACCTGCATAATCTAAGATGGCCACTGTCGGTCATCTTGAATTTTAAATGCTTGGATCTTGTCTGGGCAATAACTCGAGAATGATTGAACCGATAGACTTCAAGTTTGGAGAGTGGCTCGACTTGGTGAGAGGAAGGTTGGGATTGCTTTCAGTTACCTCCATAATCCAAGATGGCTGCCATAAGCCATCTTTGATTTGGATTTTAAGCAATTAGGTCTTGTCCAGACAGTAAGTCAATTTTGAATCTTGTATACATCAGTGCCGTTCCACAAGTGCCGAATTGTTGCAATTTGCTATGTAATAGACAACCCCATGCAAATTCTGTTTTTTTTGTTCAACTAATATTTTTACAACATTATCACTTTCCTCCTCTAATCAGTTTTTACCCCTTGGCCATTTTGGCCTCGGGGTTTGTGGTTGCCATGTACGTCCGTCCGTTACCGCATTTTAGGCAAAACCGCTTGAGACACATCACCAAATTTTGAACACTTATTTATCTTGTGCTAATTCAGATGCCTATCGAAATTGGCTCCCCTCGGCACATATTTTAGAGAGTTATGCCCCTTTACAGATATAATAATTTATATTTCTGTCCTATATGCTTTAATGTAACCAACTATATCTGCAGAACTTTGTTTGATATAGCTATTATATTTTGAAAACTTATTTATATTGTTTTATTCTAGAAGCCAACCAAAAATTACTCACCTCGGCCCTTATTTAACAGATTTATGCCCCCTTTCGGGTGCAGTTATCTCTGATTTTGTGTAACCATGCTTAAATGTAACCAGTTATATATAATTAACTGCTTTGGTACAGCTACCAAATTATGAGGAAACTTTTTTGTCCAGTTGTAGTCTAGATACCTACAAAAAAATTAGACGTCTCGGCCCGTATTTCATGGAGTTATGCCCCTTTCAGATGTAATAATCTCTGATTTTGTGATCTGTAGTTGAATGTACAAGTTATATCTGAAGATCCATGTTCAGTATAGGTGCTAAATTTTGGAAACTTATTTCACTAGTTGTATTCTTACCCCTCAGCTATTTTGGCTCGGGATATTGTCGTCGCCATGTATGTCCGACCGTTACTGCATTTTAGGCAAAACCGCCGGAGACACAACCACCAAATTTTTAACACTTATTTATCTAGTGCTAAGTCAGATGCCTATCGAAAGTGGCTCCCCTCGGCCCATATTGTACAGAATTATGCCCCTTTACAGGTATATTAATTTCTATTTCTCTCCTATATCATATGCTTGAATGTAACTAACTGTATCTGCAGAACTGTAATACTTAGCATGCATAGTTCTATACTCCATACACTGATCTGTTGATACATTCATACACTGCAAATTGTAAATTACCTTTAGCTTGATCATCCCACATAGAACTATCTCTTCCCCAATTCACACTACACATG
>JAVTVY010032015.1:0-12717 GCA_036873755.1 Hanleya hanleyi | reverse complement strand
AGTAGGTATACAATCAGAGGGTATATCTGACAGTAGTAGGTATACAATCAGAGGGTATATCTGACAGTAGGAGGTATACAATCAGAGGGTATATCTGACAGTAGGAGGTATACAATCAGAGGGTATATCTGACAGTAGGAGGTATACAATCAGAGGGTATATCTGACAGTAGGAGGTATACAATCAGAGGGTATATCTGACAGTAGGAGGTATACAATCAGAGGGTATATCGGACAGTAGGAGGTATACAATCAGAGGATATATCTGACAGTAGGAGGTATACAATCAGAGGGTATATCTGACAGTAGTAGGTATACAATCTGATGCCATGAGAATGTTGAAGCTGTGCTAGTCCAGATGAAGATTAGAATCTTTTTTAACCACGACTCCTTCCAGGTCCGTTAAAAAATATGGTCGAATGGTAGATACCGATCCCAAGTACCTGACGCCGATCACCGTTTTCTCGATGGGTATATATGCTACCGTTCGAAAACCGTTCACCGGAACAGTGAAATAGTAACCGATAACCGTTTTGCGCATTGTATTTCAGAAAACGAAAAACGAAAAAGGTGGTGAAACTTATTTTCAGATTCCGTTGATAGAAGGAAAATTGAATTAACGGAGGATACAATACGAAGCTGCGCATCTGAAAACCCCTCGGCTCTGGGTTCATTCATAATGTATTCAATTTGAACCAAGATGTCAGGAACACCAAGCAGTCAAGTGACAAATAAACAAAGTATTAAAAATTTTGCTATTAGAAATGGCCCCTGAGGTTACCATCCAATCAGAGAAACCGGTATTCATTGCATAAATCTCTTGATGCATCGATGATGTATACCAAATTTTACATTGAGCATTTGAACAGTATCAGAGATAGAGATCATTAATGATTTTGCATAAATTAAAGATGGCCGCCCATCCTTCCTGCCACTCAGAGGAACTGATGTGATTATTCATTAATGCAAGTCTCTTCATTCATCAATGCTGTAAACCAAATTTAATATAGAACACTTAAATGGTATCAGAGATAATCATTAAAGATTTTGCATAAATTAAAGATGGCCACCAAGATTACTGCCCAATCAGAGAAACCAGATGTGACAGGCATACTCTTTAAGAGTCCTGTATCCATTTAGCTGTTTATTTGTCTGAATTCAGTTTTCAAAATTGAGTGGAAGTTTTAAGTACCATGCAGAGAGTTTAAGTTACAAATAGCCTGAAGAAATCTGATCCATCAGTTTGTGCCTCTAGCTGATTATCTGGGGTCTCCTGTGGCCATGTGTTTATGGGAATTTTATTGACAGGGGACAGTCAACTCTCTGTACCAGTATAATGAGAAGGAATGCCTTATAGCCTAGCTATGTTTAACACAGCACAACTGACCATCTGTTTTAGTTCTTATTTGAACCCATGTTTACAGTATGAGATGGTTTAATGGTGTTCCAAATTTAAAATAAACTAGGTTTATTTTATTCAGTACATATTATTAAATGTCATCAACTTCTAGATTTACTTTGCAAATATACTATGAAGTTTTATAACAGTGTTTGATGTTATTTTACAATTTCAATGACTTTCTCTAATATCAAATGACTGGGATGGACAATTAATGATCAGTCTGCTTAAATAATGAAGCTTTAGGTACCTATCAGTCACTAATTACCGTACATATCATGCCTAATTATCTGAAATCAGGGTATGATTAGTGTTCGTGGGTTAACTAAAATGTATACCATAACAGTATCCGGCATGTTTTGTACATGTATTTGCATAAATTAAACATGGCCGCCAAAGTTTTCGGTCAATTAGGTCCCGATTCAAAGTCTCTGGATGTATCGATGATGTATACCAACTTTCATATAAAACAACTGAATGATAACAGAGATATGTATCATTATCGATTTCGCATAAATTAAAGATGGCCTCCAGGATTTCCCGCTAATCAGAAAAGCCGGTTTGGTAATTCAGTGAAAGTTGCTTGATGTATCGATGATGTATACCAACTTTCGTATTGAACAGTTGAATGGTTTCCGAGATATGGATCATTATCCATTTCGCATAAAATTAAAGATGGCCCCCAAGGTTTTCACCCAATCAGGTCCCAATTAAATAGGCTTCTGGTCCTTGACTAGGTAAATAAGCATACCAAATTTGGAATTCTTCAGTGGAACCGTTCTCCGGCTATCTCGCTCACGTACAGACGTACGGACGTACGGACGTACGGACAGACGGACGTACAAGACGACGACAATACCCCATGGCCAAAATTGGCCGAGGGGTAAAAAACGATTATTGTTCCCTTCCTCTCAACGGAACTATTTCCGTTTCCCGATTTGGAAATAGGCATATCAGTCCGATTTCCTATTTTCCATTTGAGATCAGTACAACGAAAATAGGCATCGGTATCAAATATCCGATTGCCATGATGGAGCTGGAACAGGATAACTGATAACCGTTTTTTGTTTCCCGTCTGGTCGAATGAAACACGGCAGACGGTACTTCTACCTATTTTCTGATGAATTTCATTTTACAGAAATGGATTTAACGGTAGATACCGATTTTAGGTACCTGACGCCGATCACAGTCCTGAACGGGAATAGATGCTACCGTTCGCAAACCGTCCACCGTAACAGTGAAATATTAACGGACAACCGTTTTTCGTTTTGTATTGAGAGACAGAAACACGAAAAAGGTGAGTGAGTGAAACTCATTTTCAGAAACCTTTGATGGAACGAAAATTGAATTAACGCAGGATACACGGACCGTCTACATGTACACGTGTTGTCTGCTGTCATGCTAACTCAAATTGGGATTTGTAACAGATGCCCCAATTACAGACAATAACAGAAACGAATGTGAACCCTAACCCTGAATGCGTAACTCACGTATAGAAATTTAAAAATAGGTGATATGTCTTAATATAATCAGATCTGTCATACTGGTTGTACTATGGATTTTCAATCATTTGGAAACGCGTCTCAATCTGGCAAAGCTGAATGGAAATACTATGAAAGGCTGACAGCACGTTAGTCCTTAAGGCTGGCCTCCATCGCCATAACCCTTTAATCCTATCTGGCCTGGGCGATTTGGGACCTGTCCCGGCCTGGGGGGTCATTTCGGCCCCGCTAAATATATATTACTCCTTTAGGGGACTGAAGCTTATGGAGTCAACCCCTACTAGAAAATGTAAAAAAAAAATCCGAGATGGCCGCCATGGAGACGTCACAGTAACGGCATTTTGAAAAAAGACGTTTATTTTACGGTTTTTCGGTCAGATTTTTCGAATTTTTGATTTGTGTTTTCTTCGCAAAAACTGCTTGATGAATTAGTAAATAATAATCTCATCTTTTGCCCACTTTTCCTCGCAAAAATGTAGAAATTCTGAAGAAAAATGACGTAAACATCACTTTCCTGGTACCCCCACATGGACGCGATTTTGAATTTACCCATGATCCTCTGCTCGGGAGGTTATGCAAATAGGCGCAAACTGACCCGAATATGATAAACTAAAAAGTCACGGAGTGTCAGCTGTCAAGTTTTTTGGCGTTTCGGAGATAGGGTAGAAAGTTTGATACGGGGTCATGATGACCCCAGACCTGGTAGGGTTAATCAAATATTGAACTCATCTATTCCACTGTGCAACACATAATGGACCCAAACAGAGTTTTACAGGTCTTCCATAGCATTTTCTACCAGAATTTTTTTTACGCCTTTCCTAAGGAAACTTAAAGTTCTAAATCTCCATCCTCGAGAGCATTTTCACATGTCCAGGAGGTTATTCGATCGGTATCACACCAGGTTTAACGGGAACTACTCTGTCATTTGAACACTTGCATTGTCCCGTGGCTGACTCTTCGAGCCGCCTCATTGGTCATTCGACAGGGCTCACTGGGTCACACATTTTAACTACTTTCTGGAACACATCTAGAGGGTTGGAGGAGGGAAAGCATTTAGAAAGTGTTGTTTCACCACTTTTAAGTATTGGATGCAACAGTTTAAAATGTTGCATTTAACACTTAAAAGTGGTGAATACAACACTTTTAAATGCTTTCCCTCCTCCAACCCTCTAGATGTTAAATCTAACATTTGCGTTTTGAGAGTGTACGACAATCTAATTAAAATTAAATCATATCTGCTCCCCATTTGGATGTGTCGCTTGTAGGATCTAACAAGCTTGCAGTAACTCGCGTGTTTGCCAATCGCGAGAACGTTTCATAGTGCTTTGAAGGGAACATTGATGACAAAGAATTTTTGGTTGGCTCAGCCGAATTAGCCGGCTCGCTGGCGGGATGTCGTTTCATGTTGCCGTGGTCCTGACATTGTGGCACCATAATACGGGGTAGATATATGGACTGATCTTTGGTGTAAACGTTGGGGGTAAATGGACACAGTGAACCTATCTCCCCTTCCCGACTGCAAATGGATGAGTCCAGATGCAACCATGATATCATAATGCTATTAAATATCAATGGTATGGGCGCTCAGAACACCAAGTTCAATTGAAATACGTAAGATCCTATATGTACTAATGGGAGAATTGATAGGATATTAATTTATTAAGATTGCTAGTACCACTACTTATATTTTGTCTACAGTCACACTAGTAATGAAACTTTCCACCCCTAAGTAGGCGGAGACGACGCGAGGAAGTCAATCATATGTTGACAGAAGTTCTTATGCTTGTGGCATATTGATTTTTTTTTATTTTCTCCGTAACATACTTTAATACGGTAATCCAAAGTGAACGGTATACGGCAACCGGGGTTCATCAAACAGCTTCGTAAATGCAGTTTGCCAACAGGCCTAGCTAATCGACAACACAAAGTCAAAAAAGTCACGTCACGATATTATCATATCGTCAAGTCATCAGACGATCGGACTTCTCACGATCGTATTAGCAGTTTCACTACGCTGTTAAGAAGATTACTATACAACCTTTATATTGAGTCATTCATTAAGAAATTTCAGATACATCTTTAGAGTTAAGGTTGTATCTAGCTAAGATTCATAGCGTCTCCCTTCCCTCACCGGTGAGGGAAGGGAGACGCTATGAATCTTAGCTAGGTTGTATCCTGAATTTTGATGCCATCAATGTTAAGTTTGCACGACAAGCTTTCGGTATGAACTGGTATGAACACACATACGTATGAACTAGCCAGACCCTCTGTGGTATTCTGTCGTATATAGCGACAGTCGACATTGATTAATACATAGAATGCCTTCGACCAGCTGAGTGAATCTGAAGTAATGAAAGCAACAAAGAACTCGCCCATGAGCCGCTCTCATTATGTCAACGAGACATATGTATCTGAGGTACAAGAACATCATGTATGAAGACGACAAAACCGGGGTCAATAGCTAAATTCCTTGAGCAATGTGAAACCCACACGCTTAAAACTAAACTTATTCGTAAAGTGTTGAAATAACCCTTTAAGTGTGTCCACGGGATAACACATCAACTTTAGTCCGGATGCGTTTTCACTTATGTTTGTGCTATCAGTTACTCCACGACAAAAGCCATTCGGCTACAAGCTAAACGACAAAGTGTAGTCTCCAGAAAATTTCGGTCAGACCTCGCTTACAAAAGCGCCAAGTGAGCAAATATATTGCCAGGAGCCTAAGGCTATGCACCATCAAGTAAACGGTCTCCAGCCACCAACAACAGATTTACATATTTAGTCAATGAAGGCAATAATGTCAACTCTTAGGGTTATAAATCTAAGAGCCAGGTTGCGATGACGAAACAATGACTTCCACGACATCGACTTCCGAAACAATATAGTTTCTAGTTGATTGCTGATCACATACAATTTTCTGCCACTGGAGCAGCACAAAATCACAATGTGGATATTAGTTGATCGCTGATCACACACAATTTGATATTGCCACTGGAGCAGCACAAAATCACAATGTGGATATTAGTTGATCGCTGATCACACACAACTTTATACTGCCTCTGGAGCAACAAAAAAGACACAATGTAGATTCTATTGCTGATCGCACACAAGTTTGCTGCCATTAGATCAATACAGTACACAAACTAGTGCACAACGACACTATCACAGATCCATACAGCTAATACCAAGTACTCTTGTAACGCGTATCACCTTCGTGATAGCTGCTGTTTTCATTGTCATAGTACCGTACGTCGACTCATACGAGGGGTTCCATTGCCTGATCTGTCTCTGTTGTAATTTGTCACTATATTTATTGTTGGATCTGCCAGCGTTTTCGGCATTGTCGTTTTTGGAACCCCATCCGTGGTTGCTTCGTCTTTCATCCCGAAGATTGTATTTATTCTGACGGTCCTGTCTATATCGTTGGTGTTGCTCTTCTTATAGTAGGTCTCATTTCTGTCTGGGTGAACATTGTTATTCACAACTCGATTAACAACATTGATGAAATTGGATTCCAACATTTTGGTGCCCTTTTCGCTCAGGTGGAGGTAATCATCCATGTAACGTTTGTTTAACAGAAAAAACCCCAGGTGACAGGTTTTCATGGCTGACGAAATTGGACTTCACGAGTGTAAGGTTCTCAATTTTGGTATTCATCATCTACGTTTCCCAATGGTGTTGGGGTAGGATTATGTGGGAATCTGATAGTTCTCTGCTGAGCTTTATTATCACTTAACAATAGCTTTGCACGTATAGGTGGGAGTTCGTCATCTATAAGATTATTGATTACAGTATGTATGTAATTGTGTCCCCATTGTTGGTGGAAGCCTCTCGGATAGAAGAGTGAAGGTTTTTCAATTTTGGGGGCACTTAATGACTTCACTGGGCATCTGACACGGCGCTCCATGGTATTGGAATTGATGTGCTTGGTTATGGAACTACCCACTAAAACAACGTTTTGATTTAGAGAGTGGCGGCTATCATCCACACTAACGGGTTAGCGTTACTGGGTTTTCTATTCTCTGATCATTTGGCATATTTTTGTTATACATAGGCTTTCCATCTTCCACTGACTTGGTACTGCTGACAGAGCAGTGAGTGTCTGCAGTGGTGTACTGCTGACAGAGCAGTGAGTGTCTGCAGTGGTGTACTGCTGACAGAGCAGTGAGTGTCTGCAGTGGTGTACTACTGACAGAGCAGTGAGTGTCTGCAGTGGTGTACTGCTGACAGAGCAGTGAGTGTCTGCAGTGGTGTACTGCTGACAGAGCAGTGAGTGTCTGCAGTGGTGTACTGCTGACAGAGCAGTGAGTGTCTGCAGTGGTGTACTGCTGACAGAGCAGTGAGTGTATGCAGTGGTGTACTGCTGACAGAGCAGTGAGTGTCTGCAGTGGTGTACTGCTGACAGAGCAGTGAGTGTCTGCAGTGGTAGTATTACTTTTATGGGGTTTTCGCTGAAGAAAGTAACCTTAAATACATCTGAAAACGTCTTGCTATTTTTCCTTGGTGTGCTCATCTGCTGAAATTCTGGTTTGGCTGTGGGTTCGAGCAGGTCTTTGATTTTCGTCAGCACGGTCACAGTTTCAGTCTTGCTAGTGATATTTGTTTTGAGTTGCTCCACTGAACTAACCACCACTTTCTCCTGAGCGATTAGTTACTTGGTAGCAATTATCTCTTTCTCTAATTTGATTTGAACCGGGTTTTCTTTGAGTAGAGCAAATTTAACTCTAAATTCACCGATAGGGGGAGGGATTATTTTGTTGACCTCAGCAATACTAGCTTCTATCAGCATTGAGTGGTGGTTCACAATTTTAGAGATATATTCCTTTAGCGTTGGTAGATCTGTCATTATCTTGGCCAAGTTTACAGTTGATTTATGCAGATTCTGAGATTGTCTTACAGTTTGTGCAAGGAATTTTATAGCATCTCTCAGCGTAATGAGTTCATGGTGTATGAAGTCAATTGACTTGGTGACTGTTTCTGATTGCGCAGGGTTTTTGTCATCATGATGTTTTGGTATGATTGATGTCAGTTCAAATTCGAGGAGGGGTTTCGTCTTCAAAGCTGAAAACCCTTGATTCATTGGCAGTGTATTTCGAGAATTCCTACAATGGCAGTTTGGATCACGTGTAGTGTAGCCATTTTTCACATATATCACACTGCAACACTGCGTCAATGGATCAAGTTTCCAATTCCGGAAACCTATTGGAAACTGTGTCGATACAGTCCGAATTGGAAACTTGATCCATTCACGCAGTGTAACATCATCATATTGTCCCGACTAAATCATATGGTACATTATGTAACACCGACAGATGTCAGTGATTCTTTTTTCTGAGACGGATTTGGTCCTTATCTATTTTTGGTTGACAGTCCCGCTTAACTGTGTTACTTATTTTATCGTGAGGTTGTTTGTCCTTGCTTGTTGTTGTAGATAACCTCGTACGCGAGGCTATAAGAGTGGAAATACTACGTGCCCGTGTAGTCGGCAATTTTTGTCCGTTATTTTTTTGTTTACCAGTGCTGTCCAATCTCCATGGTTGAGAATTCCATGACCAACCTGATCGAACACTGTAAATTCTGTTAACCCAGCAGCGATCATAGGCTATCCTTTGTAGATGCATTTTTTCACGCCTACAACTTGAAATTTACATCGATTCCAGGAGAACACTTCACAGACCGAAGACTCCTTAGGCTTCCTGACTGTATAAGTTTGCTTTTGCTTCTGAAAGCGTCTAAAAGTCAACTTTGTTAAACGTACTAAAGTACATTTAACTGGTAAAACTTTGAGGAGATGGGCTGATCGTTAAAATATTTCGCTGAAATTAACTTCGTCTTAAAAGGGCGCCGTCACATTCCGTCATCTTGAATGAATCGATGATCATCACCCTGCTCTAAGGGCAAATACTCTTGTGATCAGGCCACAACAGGAACACTTGAGCCATGAAGATTTTATTGATTTGTAATATCAGCTCGTGGGTGAGACCAATGAAACGGGGGTGAAAAGGTCACATGGAGGTAATTATCAATGTAGAGGAAATCAGGCCTATAATGAAGCAAGCAACGGATGCAAATGTAAGGGTCAGTATCAAGATGTCAGACATGAAACAAGGTAAACTATGTGAACTCCGGGGTAAATTATTTCAACTCGCTCAGAACTGATAATGGATTCAATTCAGAAATAAACACATGACGAAGAAATAACTTCGATAACTTGGATAGTATAAAATACAGACCAGAAATTTGTGAGAAGATTGGGAAGCCGCAGCACAAACAAGTTCTCTAAACCCGTGAAGCCTCAAATCAGTATGGAAGCTGGTGAAATGGCGATAGAAAACTTTGAGAAGCTTCTTTGGCGAGGTAAACAACTTTGGCGGAACAAACTCACAAGAAATAGGTAAATATGGGAGTTTTATAGAAGTACAAGGATTTTAGGCGTAAACTATAATCAGTAAAAAGGAATTTGGGAGAACATATCTCAGTGAAATGCGGTTTGAAATAGGAAGAGAACAGCGATTAGTATCGCACAACATGACTATTGTATAGTACGGGAATGTTCCAAATTGTGCGGAACAGTTTAGAAGTGAAGCTTCAGATATGTCCGCAGTCTCCGGTCTGTCTCCAGTCCCGTGTATGTCCGCAGTCTCTGGTATGCCCCCAGTATATCCGCAGTCTTATGTCCGCAGTCTCAGTTATATCCACAGCCCCAGGTATGTCCGCATCCTCAGGTATGTCAACAGTATCAGGTATGTCAACAGTATCAGGTATGCCCCCAGTCTTAGGTATGTCCGCAGTCTCAGGTATGCCCCCAGTCTCCGGTATGTCCGTAGTCTTAGGTATGTCCGCAGTCCCATGTATCCACAGTCTCAGGTATGTCCGCAACCTCAGATATGTCAACAATATCAGGTATGTCCGAATTGCAGGTATGTCCACGGTCTCAGGTATGTCCGCAGTCTCAGGTATGTCCAGTCTGAGGTATGTCCAGAATCTCAGGTACGTCTGCCTCATCAGCTGAACCTTTAGAAGGTGAAGTCCAGCTGATGGGAACAAAACTCAGCAAGACCGGCATGAAGTGCTACCAGATGTATCTATGTCAGAATATCAAGATGACAGTTCTGATGCATCAGTAGTAGGTAAACCGCAAATTCCCGCTCTTTTATGCAAATGAGATGAATTTGTGGAGCAAGTGTGGAGCTCTCGACCAATCAGAAGCGAGTATTTCAAATCCGTCACAGAGCTCTCGTCCAATCAGAAGCGAGTATTTCAAATTGACCAAAAAGCTACCTCCAGCACAGGAGAGTTCCAATTTTTCCAGGTCAAAAATAGTTCCATGTATTCATCCGCGGTGATGCGGTCATGTCTGGCGGTGATTCGGTCTCGGGAAAAAGCTTCCGCGGAGAAAAAGTAGTCCCTAGATAAAATGGTCCGATGGAGTCGAGTGAGGTATCAAAGTGAAGCTTATGTGAAGGGGCATCTAATGGGCTGGGTGTGGGGTTGACATATCGGCCTTCTGCGCATGCGCGGTGGCCGAAGGGTATGAAAATAGCGGTTTTGGAGCTAGGGGAGCCCCTAGTGGACCGATGGGGTCGAGTGAGGTATCAAAGTGAAGCATTCATGAAGGGGCATCTAATGGACTGGGTGTGGGGTTGAAATAGCGGCATTCTGCGCATGCGCGGTGGCCCAAGGGTATGCAAATAGCCGTGTTGGAGCTAGGAGAGCCCCTAATGGTCCAATGGGGTCGAGTGAGGTATCAAAGTGAAGCCTAGGTGAAGAGGCATTCAGGCAATGGGGTGGGTGCATGTAAAATTTTTCCTGAAAAAAACAAAACGGAAAACGGACTTTATCGAAAAACCTGGGAAAATGCCTATATCGGGTATGGGGGTATATAGGTCGCCGGGCTTAACGGGGCTCGCCTGTCAATAGAGTTATCTCCCCCTAGTTCCAGGGTGGGTGTATGTAAAAAATTTCCTGAAAAAATACGGAATACGGACTTTATTCTAAATTACGGGAAAATGCCTATATGGGGTATGGCAGGTATAGCACCATCCTGGGAAACCTACTTCTCCACATTTGCGGTATAGGTTGTGGGGTCTCGTTTTACTCGTCTCGTCATTTAGAACATGATAGGAAGTGTCCCCGTGCGAATCGGTGAAATTTTTGAAAAAGTACGATATAGCCTCATATAGTCCCATACTGAGGGTATAGGATCGATGTTTGTCCCCTGGGAAACGTACTTCTATACATTTGCGGTAGGGTTGTGGGGTCTCGTTTTACTCGTCTCGTCATGTAGAACATGATAGGAAGTGTTGCGGAGCGAATCGGTGAAATTTTTGAAAAAGTACGATATAGCCCCATATAGACATATATATATAAATATATATTCCCATACTGGGGTATAGGACCGATGTTTGTCCCCCCTGGGAAACCCACTTCTCGACATTTGCGGTAGGGTTGTGGGGTTTCGTTTTTCACGTCTCGACATTTAGAACACGATGGGTAGGGTTGCGGAGCGAATTGGTGAAATTTTTGAAAAAAGTCACGAAGGCCTGGGTAGGCCCATAGGCCTATACTGCATGGCTATGGGTATACGGGGTGGACATGTTGGAGTCTAGGTGAGTCCCTGGTGGTCCAATGGGGTCGAGTGAGGTCTTATTTTGAAGCTCTCGTGCAGGAGCATCCGACTGGGCTAATGGTTCGTCCGTGTTCAATAGTCTGCGCATGCGCAGTCTGGCCGTAATATAGAAAACAGGCATTTTGGGTGCTATGTAGGGGTGTGTTTGGGTTAGAGATGGGCTAATCACGGTTCGAATGGGTCGTGTGAGGTGTCAAAGTGAAGCTTGTGGGGGGTAGAGTCAGAATGGTGTGTTTTTGAATGCAAGTCGCGTCAATCTGCGCATGCGCAGTTGGTTGTAGTAAGTAAAGTGGCCATTTTGGGGCAGTACATGAAGGTGTTTGGGGTAGAGATGGACAGCTATGGGTCCGAATAGGTCGTGGAAGGTGTCAAAGTGAAACTTGTGTGGGTTAGAGTCAGAATGGTGTGTTTTTTAATGCATGTCGCGTTAATCTGCGCATGCGCAGTTGGTTGTAGTAAGTAAAGTGACCATTTTGGGGTAGTGCAGGTAGGTATTTGGGATAGAGAGGCACCATCCTTGGTCCGAATGCGTCGTGTAAGGTGTCATCTTGTAGCTCTCGGGGTGTAGATCCCGATTTAAGAGCTGTTCACGTCATCTGTGACGTCATCAGTGACGTAATCAGTACGAGTAGTAGCGAAAGTGGACATTTTGGGGCAGTGAAAGGAAGGTATTTGGTGTAGAGATGGACCATCCTTGGTCCGAATGCGTCGTGGGAGGTGTCATTTGGTAGCTCTCGGGGTGTAGACCCCGATTTGGGGGATGTCTGCGTCATCTGTGACGTCATCAGTGACGTCATCATTACGAGTAGTAGCGAAAGTGTGCAATTTGGGGCAATGAAGGAAGGTATTTGGGGTAGAGATGGACCATCCTTGGTCCGAATGCGTCGTGTGGGGTGTCATTTTGCAGCTCTCGGCGTGCAGACCTCGATTTGAGGGCTGTCCACAGCATCTGTGACGTCATTGGTGACGTCATCAGTAGGAGTAGTAGCGAAAGTGTGCATTTTGGGGCAGTACATGAAGGTATTTGGGGTCGAGATGGGCTATTCACGGGTCGAATGCGTCCTGGAAGGTGTCATTTTGTAGTTCTCGGGGTGTATACCTTGATTTGAGGGATGTTCCCGTCATCTGTGACGTCATCGATGACATCATCAGTAGGAGTAATAGCCAAAGTGTGCATTTTGGGGTAGT
>JAVTVY010032014.1:0-12277 GCA_036873755.1 Hanleya hanleyi | reverse complement strand
AAAGGGCTAATCACGATCTGATTATTGTGAGCGACAGAGGAGAATCTTTAAACAAATAACTTACAATTCTATCAAATGGCACTTTATTAGGTTGGTTTATACTGTGGCAAATCGCCTGACATATTATTTTGAGAAAAACTGCATGGACGCTAAGCGTCTTTGCTATGCACCTTCTCGCTTATGGATCATTTCTGCACCATATGGTAAAGTGGATACTTCATAACGACGATTTCCAGACCGAAACTACGAATTTTCTGTAATAAGCACAAATACGCTTTCGGTATGTAAAAGACTACAATATGCCCGCATCCGAAGCACACGTTTTCAAGTATAATTGCGCAATTTGCTTCACCGTCTCCGAAAAGAGAACTTGCGGTAGATACATTTATATGGGCTTCTGGTCTGTGCAGTTGCGCATAAACCGCGAACTTGGGGTGGCTACAATTTATATATGACTCTACCGGTCTGTGTAGTTCCGCATAAAAAATCGAATATGATAAGTTATTACATAATTACCCAGCAAGTTATTTCATATTTATTAAATGCACGACAAATAAAACTATTGGCCCGATCTATCTCAAAAGAAAATATCACCCAATCAAGACTGTCTCAAGCTTTGCGCTCCGTGACTCCATCTTCCATACACAAATCGCTCTGAAAGTTACGTAGAATTTGGAAGATTTGCGATATCTGTGTTTGCATGTGCATTAAGTCTATATGACGTAGAATTATTACCACTATCGTTTCTCTCGGTTTCCATGGTTGTTTTGATAACTGCTCAAGCTTTATTTCTTTCCTCTTTCCGTGAATGAATGAGTGAGTGTGGTAGATTAAAATAATGTATAACGAGAACGGGAAGCCGTTCGGCATGGGCAATTTATGTATAAATGCTATATATTAATTGTGTGCTTAGTTTGAAGTCCTCTTTCGGGAGAAAGTGAGTGGCTCTGAAAGGAGCCTTTTGTTTTCTTTCAAAATCAAAAGATTTCAATGATCAGACATTTTCCTCGTCCATTTCCATCTCCTCAAGCATGTCATCCACAGCCTCTGGTCCATACAGCGTACACCGAAGACTTGTCACCAGGTCAGCTTTGTTGCAGGCGCATTCATAGAACGTATTCCGTCCTAGTTGCTAGCTAGAATTCACCAGGAATACAAATTTGATTTCAACGTGTTCAGATATATAGGGTGGGTGCTCCATGGTGTTCCATTCAGCAAGGAAAAGACCAGGGGTCCGCTTTTCGGCCACCAATTGTCGTAAATTCTTCAACCCAAATCACTTTATGTACATATTTTCTGAAAGAGCATGATTAAACTATTAAAGTCTGTCCATTTTAATTAGTCGTCTACTTGGGAGCTTCTCAAAAATAAGTAGTTAACTCTGCATACATTTTCTTTCTTGCGTCGTGTAGAACAAACTAAACCCTACAAAATCACTACCATTATTCCGTGATATCGATAATGTATCGCGCTTTAAATGACTTTGTAATTCTCTCCATATAAAACTCCAGTAGAGTTGTTTCCTGTACCAGGCCTCAATTACATAGAGAGACGTCATAATATATTCGTGTTTACCAGCACAAAGGTCAACAATGCCCTGTACGGTCATAGATGTGTGTGCCGTTTGTCATTTGGCAATTTCACTGGGCATGGGATTTTAGCGACACTCCCACGGACGGCCTGTTATTACTTTATTAGGCATCAATGACCTTTGTGACAGTAGGCATGAATACATCATGACGCTCCCTATGTAATTGAGACCCGGTACACGAAACAACTGTACTGAAGTTTTGTAATGAGAAAGTTATTTCAAGCCTGATACATTATCGATGTCATCGAGAAATGGTAGCCATTTTGTAGAGTTCAGTTTGTTCTATACGCTGCCAAAAAGAAAATTTATGCAGAGTTGACTATTGATTTTTGAGAAACTCCAAAATAGACGACTAATTAAAATGGACAGACTATAGTTTAAGACACAGCACTGATATGTTATATGGAATATGTCTTTGGAATATGGACGCGGATAATCTTTAATGGACGACTGCTGAATTATGAATGACGGGCCAGACGCTTGTAATAGAAAAATGTATCTCGAACATTCCCCTCCAAACTTGCTTTATTTTTCCTAGAAAACGCCTTAAAATGTCGAAAAATGGTCAAATTCGGCTCAATTTCAAGAAAAATCTGTAACATCGAAGTTGCCACATGAACAGGTACAATAAAAGCGTACCCGAGATACAACACATATCACGAAGCGTTAGATTCTTGGTATGTGCTTTAGATTAGGTTAACCGGAAGACTATACTGTGAAGTCATGTGGCTCTGTCAGTATGTCGGCACCTCTTCCCACTTCCCTTATATGTGTTTTTATCATGTTCCCAGGTCCGGTCCTAACCCAAGAAGGCGTGTAAAGTGAGATCAACCTGCCCTTTTTTTGTCAGGCTTTCTCTCCTTAAATCATTTGAGTCCTGATTTTTAGGCACACCCAAGGGGCATAACCGAGGCAGGATAAAATTTACTGCATGACCCCGATCATTGTGTAGACGGAGCCAGCCATCGATCGGTGTGTGCTCGTTCGCAGTGCTGATAAAGCTGAACTGGATGGAATTATAGATATGAGATATTAAGAAGGCAAAGAGAATTGTGATGTAGCCTAACATGGACAGTCTATCGTATTATGAAATTAGACCGGGGCCATTACTACGAAACTATGGAGGGCCAACATATAAAAAATTAAACTAGTAACACATGAGTGAAATCATCATCAGGAAGCATATGTGAACAAGAATGTGACCTGCATAAACTCGCCAGAATAGCCTGGTTGTAATATTGCTGTACGAGAAGCGCCATCTGTCCCATTTGTATAATTTGCCATGCATACGGAGATAACCTGTAACCATCTGGGTCATCTATACGCGGTAAGACTGATCCTGGGATCGTGTGTATCCATTTTTAGCCTACCTTCGGCAACTATAGAAGGGAAATCCTCGAAATCAACATCACGTGATGTCGTCAGACAATCAGCTGAACTCTACCGACGTGACCCCTACGTAACGCGCCATTTCCGAGTCATGTGCCGTCCTACTTCTTCAAAATTACAGATCTACAACACCTCTTCGATGATACGGAAGTTATTCATATCTGTATCTTTTGTAAGCTCAGACAATATATGAAAAGACTGTAATTTATCAGATTTCTCGAGTCTGTTCTCCGCCGGATCAAGACCGAACAGTATACGGTAAAGTATCGGATATCACTCCGCAATAATGGCGACACACGTTTCCTAAGCCATCTTATGGATGGCGAAGTGCACGCAAATGATACAGAGAGTGACAGCAAAAGTTACTAAAAACCAGTGTTATTACCTTTTCGATGACTACGGTGAGGATTAATTGGAACACATATTTTGATCGGGAGATGAAAATTCCCACTCGAGAGAAGAAAATACATCCGAACCGAGTATACAGTATACAGTTTGCATGTATTTTCCTTCTCGAGAGTTGGAATATTTTTTATTTTCTTTTTTCCCATATAATTTAAATCATTTCTTTCATCCGTATTTTAGTGAAAATATCAACAAGAAGAAGTTTGCATGTATTTTCCTTCTCGAGAGTTGGAAAAAAAATTATTTTCTTTTTCTCATACATGAGCAGTGTGACTAACGTCACAGGACCTACGAAATAGGGTAGGCATCAGGACTCCGACGCGAACTGAACTCTTGGAAATCCACACCCCCAGTTGAAATCCTGCCAAAATTAAGATGGGCACTGCCCAAGTCAGAATCACCAGTGATTTTCATCAAAAATCACCAGAAATTTTCATCAAAAGTAGGTCAGCTCAGAACTTGTTGGTAACAGTCCCCTAAAGCACCCTCATGCCAAAAATCAAGGTTCTAATGTCAACGGTTCTCCTTATTTTGCCGACGAAAGTATTCGGATGGACTGACTCACTGATTACCGGACAATTTGCAATCTGTAGCCTACTTCGTAGGAATAATTTAAATCATTACTTTCATCCGTATTTTAGCAAAAATACCAAAAAGAAGATAATCGTTGCTGGTGTCGAGCGTCTTGATTGGTCAACCTACGTCGCACGCGCTCATCCCATATATGTGTGCGATGAATGATCCAGCACATTATTCCGTATAGGTTTTACAGAGCATTATATGGGAAAAACTAAGGTAATAAAATGCGGAGTAGAACAAATATAAAGCAGTGAACACAAATATTACTAAAACAGTTCAATCCCACAGTTTCTCAGGAGGATGAACTGAAAAAACAATTGGTAACCATTTCGGTTAACTTGAAGGCAATAGCCCGAATATATCATATCGTACACTAACTGAAATAACCTGGTCACACATAGGGATCATCGATAACTCGGACCGTGGCGAAAAGTGTATGCATAGAGTATCGACATCGTCAGTGATATCGATAACTCGGACCGTGGCGAAAAGTGTATGCACAGAGTATTGACTTCGGGTCATTGCCTTCAAGTTAACCGAAATGGTTACCTTTTTTTTAGTTCATCTCTTTGGCCAAAGCTCTCCGATGTTAATATTGCCGTATATGTACAGCTTTTGGTAGTCTGATGTCAATGGATCACAGATATTTGTAAAGGGTGGGAAGGCAAATGAATCCCCCAAGAAGTTGTTTGACCCCATCTCACTGCCCAGAATGAGAACCTCATAATATATAAACCTTCGCACTTTCGAGTAGCCAAATATTATAGGTAGGACACGGTGCAGCCACCGGTTGTTGAGAGAGAGAAAATTAAGGTTTAATGTCGCGGTCAACAATATTTCATCTATATAGCGACGAACAAACAAAATTCTAAGTATTCTAACAAAAATAAGTCAACAACCACTGGTTATCCGGTGCTCTGTGCTATGTACACTTAGTGTACTCCGTGCTGAAGTTATTACACAGTTGAAGGGGAATAACTCGTGTCATCAAAGTGAGCTGCTGAAATGACAAGCTTCCTCACCAGCTGTCAAAGTTAAGTAAGTTTTGTTAATGATATAAATGTGCTTTTGTGAGAAAGCCGTTTCAATCTTTATGGGATGCTGTGGATAATAACAAGCTTCATGAGTTAAAAAAACCCTGTAGGATATATTCATCTGAGTAGCCAGTAACGTTTCGATCAAGTCATGATCAGGCGCTGTAGAATCGGCCATACCCGATCAACTCACGAACATTTACTAAAAAAGGAACCAACCCAAAGGTGTATTCCATGCCACGAAGAACTCACAGTGAAACATGTTCTTATTAACTGTATAGATTTTAAGATTGTAAGAGATTCTTTTTATCGAGTAGCTACTTTAGAAGATCTTTTTAGTCGGATGAAAGAAGACTGTATCTTAGGTTATTTGAGAGAAATCGGTTTGTTGCATAAGTTTTATTGTATGTGCCTGTCTTTTAGTGAGTTGTTTTGATTACTTCTGGATTGCTGACAGCTCTAGACACGGCGCCGCGAGTTCTGTGTGGTCCATTACATGCATTATCGAGTGCCTCCAAGTGTCCCTCAAATTGTATTATTAGAAACTAACGAAAATGTTTGAACGCAGCATCTAGCCTATTCAAAGTCAAAACAAACTGAATGACTATTCGAATGATAAGAACAGTTCCCGTTTAAAACTATTTGGAGATCAAAGCAGACCGCCTCATATCTTGATAATAAATAATTTAACCATGTTCTTTAATACATGTGGGGACCGCACTGCGGTTGCTTCGCGGTAGAGCACTCGCAAGCGACACGCCCAAGGTTCGGTCCTGGGCAGAGACATACCAAAACATGGAACATTTATATTCCTAGCTTGGCGCTAAGAGGATAGATCAAGGACGGGTTGGCCCGGAGTCAGATAATGTGACTGGGCCGTCGTGATTTGAAAGCGACGTTAAACACTCTCTCTTCCGGCCCATAGCCAAGGAGGGTTTTTTGGGTTCGGGTGAAAATGGTACTTTTTCTCATACGAATTTCCTTTTCAGCGGGAAGCGACACCCCCCCCCCCGTTTTCTCATACATCGAATCTCCTGGAGTGCCACTCTGAAGCGAAGACGAACTACCCATCAAAAAATCCTGGCTACGTCCCTGTCGTTCATTGGTTTGTTGCGTTTAATTTAAACGAATTTATCTCATTAACTAGGTCAGGGGAAGTGACGGAACATTAGTGTGTTTAATTTAAACCGTGAAGATGCATTCTCCATGTCACGATCAGCATAGATAAGTGCATACTTAAGGAAACTATACTTCTTGAAGATCCATTTGGATGAACTATTTTTTGTGACTGATACAAATGTGAGGACATGAAAACTTTGTTAGAGATTCGCACATATTAAGGGGCGAGTGTACAACGTAACATTTAGATTACATGGATCTACTAAACTAACATTGTGAAGATTCACGACGTGCTTGCTGTGTGTCTATTCCTATACCGCCTGGTCCATATTGCTCGATTCATTTCACACTATGAAAGTGTTCTAATTTCCAGTGCTGTTTGTTTTAACGAAGCTATTGTCGATATTTCATTCCAGGACCTTAAAGTCCAGGTATTGTGAAACACCTAGTACACAGTTATTTATGAAATGACAACACATATAAGGGAAGTGGGAAGAGGTGCCGACATACTGACTGCGTCACATGACTTCACAGAATAGTCTTCTGGTAAACCTATTCTAAAGCACATACCAAGAATCTTAACACTACTTTAATCCATGGTCGTAATGATGAAATATGAACAGCAAAACGTGAAACACATAGATATAAATTATGCGCTTTATATACTATTGTCCGTATGTGACATTCGGCGAGCGAGGAATCATAAGACTTCGCGCTTAAAACGATAAAAAAGAGCAAAGTATTTAGCTAAACATGCAGTAACAAATCACCAGGAATATCGAAGTCACTGCAAGGTGTCCTATCGTGTGTACCCCTGGTTTATTTAGTTGAAACTTGTGACCACTACATGATATTTCCTGTCTGATTTTATAAAAACAGCAAGAATTGTAAATCTTGCCTAATCAATTAACCGATTTCACGGGAGTGCAGAAGTATGCTTTGCTATTTAAATTATCCCTTGTCCTCAGGTATTTGATATTCCACAAAGGTTGCTCCCTTTCCCTCGGCGCACCCTGATTAACACAAAGCTCAATAAATGTACATGAACGCTGAATTTGGTTACGTCTTATATAGCGAAATGAATATAAAAACTCGCAAATCCTCAATTTCCGCACCTTGTAACATGCAGCATGATCTTCATAATGGCTACGCGTTACATCAAGAATTAATAGGTTTACTCGTAAATCACTGTCAGAGTGAACTGTTCCACTCAAGTTTGAGTGAAATGTTCCTGTTCCTGCAACTTTTCACTCAACGTGAGTTAAAACCACTCAAGTTCACTCAACTTGAGTGGGATGAATTTCCACTCTTCTACTTGAGTGAATGTCACTCAAGTTGAGTGCATTTAACTCAAGTTGAGTGAAAAGTAACTCAAGTTGAGTGAAAATCTCACTCAAGTTTTGAGTGGGATGAATTTCCACTCTTACATAAGTGAACTTTCACTCAACTTTTTTTAGAGAGTTAGTAATTTGTGAACCGTACTATGACAACTGAAATTGGGCACGCGTTACATCCAGAATTAGACAATCCACGGTCCGGGTGACACCATCCGTTCAACTTGAATATTTGTTACATGAATGATTAAATATCCACGGCTCGCTTCATGGACAACAATCCGATACAGTCAAATTCGGGCGCATTATTATATACGGGACTGTGTTCAAATTCGTGTTCATACCAGAATACGGAAAATCATTAGTCTTGCTCGACATATACTTTCAGTAGATAACGTTTGAGTGATTGTTTTCATTTACAATGTGAACGCACTGATAACGTAAACAGGTTACCGAGAACTAGCTCTCTAAAATGGAGGTATAAAAGGTAGGTTTTGTCCAATAAATTCAAGAATACATCAAATATATCATTAGTCCATGAGCCAGACCCCGAAATTTCATCAATTGGTACCACCTGGGGTGGCAAATTCTCATTATGTTTTTTTGAAAGTCCTATATCCATAGATGAAAAAAAAACTTTGAAAGCAATCCGGGGCTCACAGCTTAATGGTAGTAATCACCTCTTACAGACGGACACCCAAGTCCAATCTGAGGGACCAGATTTGGGGGTAGGGGAAATATAAAGTTGAATATCTTTGCAAGTAATGGTGATATAGTGACATTTGGCCACTCGAAATGTTGGTAATCTGATCCTCTATATGTTGGTATCTGTTATATGCTAATATGTCAAATAATGTAGGTCACCAGAGGTCAAAAGCTCACGAAATCTGACCCCTGTCTAAAACGTGAGTAGGAAAACTCGCTGCAGATACCATACCAATCAGACTTTCTTAACCTAAATGGGTTCAAATGGAAGCCTAGAAGCACCCAGGTCTATAATAAGTCTAATTTCCATCATAGCTCTCTTGATTTGTATCTAATAGCGCGTGTGCCGGTGCTAGGGGCCGTGTGGTCATATCATTTTTGTTGCCACATGAACAGATACAATAAAAGCATACCTGAGATACAACACATATCACGAATCGTATGTATGTGCTTTAGAATAGGTTAACCGGAAGACTATACTGTGAAGTCATGTGGCTGTGTCTGTATGTCGGCATCTCTTTCCACTTCCCTTATATGTGTTGTAATTTCATATTACAATGTATTTACATTGCAACCAGTTTCAAGTACAGAGCATCAGAGACATCGCTGGTGCACCCTGTACCCTATAATCCGTAGGGCATAGGGTAAACCAGGGTGCGAGTGCACCATGTATGGATGTTCGCAGGGGTCAATCGTCCTTCAAATCCCCTTTATCGCTCGTTAAGGCGCTGAGATGGGCGTTAAGGCGTTGAGATGGGCGTTAAGGCGTAACGACGGGCGTCATTGCATTTCGATGTATTGGTGGCAATTCCATGAAAACCAGAGCTTCAGAGCTAGTTCACCAGAGCGTTGAAGCGTTAAGCTAAGTGTTGATGGGCGTTCCTGTCTATAAAAGCAAGTGTATTCCCAAAACACGCAGTCGACGTTCAACCGTCAACATGGCTTATACTTGCTCTAAGTTCGAATGCACGTTCACCAGACGTTACGATATGATGCGACACGAGAAAAATATACATGGGATTGAAGACTCCGAGGCACAAGAAGCCGATGCAGAGACTGATGATAGTCCATCGACTGATACCGAAACAGAGATTGATGAGATTACAAGCGTCTAGTCCGTCATCCATAATTCAGCCGTCGTCCATTAGAGAATATCCGCGTCCATAATCCAAAGACATATTCCATATAACAGTACTCATGGTGCTCATATGAACAGTCACAATCAAAGCGTGACTGAGATACATATTTTTTAGATGACGACTCTATAACGAATATTATGGATTAAGAATACTGATCAGCGATACGGATTTGATATTTTTGGAACATCATGATGTCTTGCCGGCATCATTGAAAACTGTTGACCGCTTCTCTTGCCGGAAACTAGCCTATGTTTATGTATACTATGATTGCCTTTTTGAATTTGGTGCTAATGCTGTTGTATGGAATATGGAATAGGTATTTGGATTATGGACGCGGATATTCTCTAATGGACGACGGTTGAATTATGAATGACGGACTAGACGCTTGTAATTCACTAATTGTTCTTTTCCAAGCACTACATAGTATGCGAACTCGCTGAATGGTGGTATGTCCTTCAACGAACCACTATTTTTCTATGTTTGCCTTGTAATACCCATATTCTATACTAGATCTCGATTTCATTTGGTGAGAGGTTGGCTGTTCAATCCAGCCTGAAGGAAACATTATCTCCGACTAGCACCATATTACAGTCTTATTGATGACGTTCAGATAGGGTGAAAACAGCCAGGGGCTAGGAAATGAAGGTATTATCAGAGGCTAAAGCTTGCCTTATGTTCATGATAGATTTAATAGAATTGATGTCGGTGTATTCTGATAAATCCCCAAGACGGTGTAGACATATTCGGGTCATTCCCTCATGTAAGAAGTCACGGGAGTGCTGGTACATGCAGTACATGGAAATGGCAGCCATACAGTGGACTTATGATCAATATTACAATTATAGTATATTGTTGCTCATAATACACAAGGCATTCTCTCGGTCGATGACACCACGGAGCATAATATAGAGTAGGCCTCATGATGAAACTATACAGGTACAGTACAGTACAACGCAGGACTTCAAGTCAGATCCTAATTGATCTTTTTCTCAGCGTAAATGCGTAATTCCAGCTGTAACCCTCTCTTTTTCTGACAGCGTGACTGCGTAACTCCAGATATAGATCTCTCTTTATGACAGCGTAACTGCGTAACCTCGTCGAAGGAACATTTCCTTTTTGCTCAGCGTAACTGCGTAACTTTGTCAGACCCTTTCTGTTTTGCTCAGCGTAACTGCGTAATTTCGGATCTAGACCTCTCTTTTCCTGAGAGCGTAACTGCGTAACTTTAGGTGCACCGTAGACATCTGTTTCTGACAGCGTAACTGTGTAAATTCGGAGATGGATTATTTATTTCCTCAACGTAGCTGCGTAACTTCGTCAAACTCTTTCTCTTATTCTCAGCGTAAAGTTCTGCTGGTCTCCAGTGATGGACCAATTCATTTTACTCACAGCGTAACTGCGTAACTTCGTCAGACCCATTCTCTTTTGCTCGGCATAAATGCGTAACTTGGCTCTAGACCTCTCTTTTACTGCGAGCGTAACTGCGTAATTTTAGGTGTACCATAGACATCTTTTTCTGACAGCGTAACTGCTTAAGTTCATCCATGGACCATTTATTTTTGCTCTGCGTAACTTTAATAGACCCTTTCTGTTTTGCTCCTGACAAATACCATAACATGATTTGAGGCTTTCATTTTTTGTCAGCGTAAGTCCAGGGATAAATCAATTCATCTTTTCTGACAGCGTAACTGCGTCACTCCAGATATAGATCTCTCTTTATGACTGCGTAACCTCATAGAAGGACCATTTCCTTTTTGCTCAGCGTAACTGCGTAACTTTGTCAGACCCTTTCTCTTTTTCTCGGCGTAAATGCGTAACTTGGTTCTAGACCTCTCCTTGACTCGAGAGCGTAACTGCGTAATTTTAGGTGTATCATAGACATCTTTTTCCGACAGCGTAACTCCGTAAGTTCAGCTGTGAACGTCTTTGCATGCGGACAGCGTAACAGCGTAACTCCATTCATGGACCATTTATTTTTACTCTGCGTAACTTTATTAGACCCTTTCTGTTTTGCTCCTCACAAATAGCATATGATTAGAGGTTTTCCCTTTTTGGCAGCGTAAGTGCGTAAGTCCAGGGATAAATCAATTCCTCTTTTCTGATAGCGTAACTGCGTAACTCCAGATATAGATCTCTCTTTATGACGGCGTAACTGCATAACCTCGTCGAAGGACCATTTCCTTTTTGCTCAGCATAACTCCGTAACTTTGTCAGACCCTTTCTGTTTTACTCAGCGTAACTGCGTAATTTTGGATCTAGACCTCTCTTTTCCTGAGAGCGTAACTGCGTAACCTTAGGTGCACTATAGACATCTGTTTCTGACAGCGTACCTGTGTAAATTCGGCGATGGATTATATTTATTTCTTCAACGTGGCTGCGTAACTTCGTCAAACCTTTTCTCTTTTTCTCAGCGTAAAGTTCTGCGTATCTCCAGTGATGGACCAATTCATTTTACTCACAGCGTAACTGTGTAACTTCATCAGACCCTTTCTCTTTTGCTCGGTGTAAATGCGTAACTTGGCTCTAGACCTCACTTTTACTGAGAGCGTAACTGCGTAATTTTAGGTGTACATGTACCATAGACATCTTTTTCTTACAGCATAACTGCGTAAGTTCAGCGGTGAAGCAGTCTTTACATGCTGACAGCGTAACTGCGTAACTCCATCCATGGACCATTTATTTTTGCTATGCGTAACTTTATTAGGCCCTTTCTGTTTTGCTCCTCACAAATAGCATAACATGATTAGAGGCTTTCCCTTTTTGTCAGCGTAAGTGCGTAAATCCAGGATAAATCAATTCCTCGTTTTCTGACAGCGTAACTGCATAACTCCAGATATAGATCTTTCTTTATGACAGCGTAAGTGCGTACAACCTCGTCGAACGACCATTTCCTTTTTGCTCAGCGTAACTGTGTAACTTTGTCAGACCCTTTCTCTTTTGCTCAGCGTAACTGTGTAATTTCGGATCTAGACCTCTCTTTTC
>JAVTVY010032013.1:0-122951 GCA_036873755.1 Hanleya hanleyi | reverse complement strand
TGTACTTTATACCATTCTTTCATTGAAATGTTTATACTCTGTTTCAGATGGTTGAGCTGTCACGTGGAAGTGGTGTATTCGTATACCAGTATCACCAGGCAATGAACAAGTCACTATGTGAATGCACCTTCTAGAAGACTGAAACAGTCAACAGAGACGAACACCTCTGCTTAGAGCGATGGAAGACCAGCAGCGAGATATTTGATGAACACGCTCTTCTCACTTGAAGACCTAGCTATGGGGAAACTGCTGGTGCTGAACGGTTACTTCACTGGGGCAATAAAGGGTGAGCAAAATCACTATCTGAACTCTATACTAAGTTTCAGGGCAACGGTTGAATGTCAGGTACATTAGAATTTTTCTACGAAGTAGGCTACCATTTTGAAATTGCCCGGTAAATGAGTGAGTGAGTTATTTTATCCAAAATAAGGAGAACCGTTCACATTAGAACCTTGATTTTTGGCATGAACATGCATTAGGGCATTGTTACCAGCAAGTTCTGAGCTGACCCATTTCTGATGAAAATTTGATTTATAACTATTTTTATATGCCCGCTTATAAAAGCAGACGTGTTATGGGACGGCGCTGTCCATCCGTCCATTTTGTGTCTGGGCTGAATATCGCGCACTTGCCTTCGCTCATGTGCAGGCCTCAATTTAAGGTGGTAACCTGTTTTCAGGTTGCCTGGAGGTTGCCATATGAAAAATAGTAGTAACCTATTTTCAGGTCCCCATAATTTTGACTAATAATATGACATTAGGTTAATAATTATGCAATAGGTTCCCACAGGTTACCAGTGTAGAATTCATGGTAACCTGTTGAGTGGTTACCATCAGCACTCCTTAAACATGTTAAATTGAGACCTGCATGTGGGCTGTTTCCATGGCAATCAGACACACCCTCTTCATCTCAGCTACTGCAAAGGTAGTTTCTCGTTTCCGGGCTGTATATCGCACACTTTTCAAGCTACTGATCTGAAGATTGACAGATAGGTGCATCAGGGAGAGACGATATGTCATGCGTTGCTTTCGCTCATGTGGGCCATTTCCATGGCAACCAGACACACCCTCTTTATCTCAGCCATTGTAAAGGTAGTTTCATGTCTGAACTATATATCGCACACTTTTCAAGCTACTGATCTGAAGTTTGGTAGGTAGGTGCATTAGGGAGAGACGTGTCATGTTTTGCTTTCGCTCATGTGGGCTGTTTCCATGGCAATCAGACACACGCTCTTTATCTCAGCCATTGTAAAGGTAGTTTTTTCTCGTGTCCGGACTATATATCGCACACATTTCAAGCTACTGATCTGAAGTTTTGTAGGTAGGTGCATTCGGGAGAGACATATCATGCATTGCTTTCGCTGATGTGGGCCATTTCCATGGCGACAAGACACACCCTCTTTATCTCGGCGATTCTAAACATAGTTTCACTCGTGTCTGAAGTTTGGTAGGTAGGTGCATTAGGGGGAGACGATGTGTCACCATTAACTATCACATGTAAATCCATACACTGTTTCACCTGTTCAGACTGATATGTTTTTCGGGTGTATTTTGAGTTCAGACTGTGCTCTTGTTTTAGTATTTATTGATGGCTCAGCGAGTGCATGGTCATGCTCATCGGGAACCCTTGGATGTATGTTTCACTGTGACTTTTGAAGGTTCCCTGATATGGCATATCATGTTGGACACACTGGTTCTCGTAAAATCACAGAAGTTAAGCGACTTTGAGCCGGTCAAGACTTGGATGGGTGACATTATGCTGCACTGCTGGACTGATAAGTGTCCAGGGTAATAGGGACTAAGGGCGATAATACTTCCCATGCTAATGACTCACCAGCGGTGACCAGATGGGGAAGTTAATAGTACCCACTGTCAATTAGAGACTGCTATATACATTCTCTCACGGTAGCACATAGGGCCCCCAAGTCATCTCTCAAGTTCACTCTCAAATCATATCAAACCCTACTTCGTAGGTATGTTCATGAGATATCATAGTGCATTCACATTATTCTATTTAGATAGAAGATATTCAGGAATTAATTATTGTGATAATAGTTATTATAGCTTAACTATTGTAGAAAATACCTTCATTATTAATACAATGGGCATTGAAATCACACAGTCACTTGCCATCGGACAGGCTGCAAAAGTATTCAACCTTCTAATGATGTTTATTTATTCATTTCAGCTTTCTGAACAACACATTCAACAAGTACAGCCCCTGTTATCAACCGGCAATGGGTGTCAAAGTCGCAGGATTAAAGAGTCGAAATAGAGGACTGTGGTGATCAGCGCTTAGTTCACTTGTGTTTCCTGGTGTAAATGGAATAGGACACAAACATTGTTATATGACTGATAGATTGTTGAAAGCGACTTCAATTCACACACTCTCCCCTTGATTCACTTGCTTTCTACCATGTCAACATGAGAACAATCAATAGCATGTCTGGATACAACAAGAAAGGACAGTGAATAAGACAGAACAGTCAAACCATAACTGTAAACAAGTGAGCCGGACAAATAATGTTGTTGTAAATATGATTCATAGTGCTATTTTATGTATGGAAGAATTACTGTTTTTGTGTAAATACACTAAAATATTTTCTAAAATCGGATTTGTTGATTTTTATGGTGTGCTATCGTATATGTACTGCTATCTTTTGGTTTGGGTTGACCCTATCTAGTGTATACCTTACCAGTACCTTCAGCTGTACCTTAATGGTACCTCCAGCTATAAAATGGCTGACCATATATATATATACCTTCCTGGTACCTTGCGCAAGACCCTATACCTTGATGGTACCTCTGGATGTACCTTACTTGCGCCTTGCTCTTGAACTGGTTTTATCATGTACCTACACTATACCTTAGCAGTACCTTAGAGATACCTTGTTGCTGTGCCTTACTGATACCTTATTCGAGCGAGGTACAGTTAAGGCATCATTAGCATTTTTGGAACGTACCTTACCTGTACCTTGTTCATGTTGGATCAAATGACAAATTTGGAGGTACAGATAAGGTATATGCCTTAACTGTACCTGTCCTGTACCTATGTCAGATCTAGGGCCTGTACCTTATTGAGACCTTCTTGATACCTTAAGGATACCTTATTACTGTGAGGGATAGCTTATGATCTACATAGTACAGTTGAGGGTATTTATACAAGTGATAACAAGCAAACAGGGTCACAAAATAATCATTGCACAATAGACTTCATGGGTTAATCATGTCAAAATAAAGATAATCAAACAGTGAATATGGCTACTGTAATCTGCAAATAATCTGGGCGGGTAAAGACAATGGGTGATACTGATTAAGTTCAAAGTGGCATCATGGTTAAAGTGACAAAATTTGTGAATCTTATATGTGTGAGGATTATACAATTGGTAAGAGATAATCACATGGATTAATAGCATAACGTGTGAGAAGTACATAAAGGATAATGGAAAGGATTAACGGTGACGGTGATAATCTCCATCTAAGCTGATAAGGCTGTCATAGGCGCTGGGTACAAACTGTGTCTGGCATTTTTACTTTAAGTTAGAACCTTAGCATCCTTGGTAATGTCTGATCAATTGACACACCCTGCATGTGGTTATTACATGGGTAATGTTTATTTCGTGAGGAATCAGCTGGTATCCAATGGGGGAGGGGGAGGGTGTGGTTTGCACAATACAATGCGGCCAATCACTGGCTCTGATTTTCACCACCTCTGTTATACCACACCTTTCTGACACAGTTAAACAAATCGATAGTCTGTATTGGTACTTATTATACTGCTAGCCTCCTAACGTAACTTGTCAGCTGTTACACTGATGACCAATTTCTTAAAGAAAGTTCGTCTGACAATTTAATGATATATTAAGTGACATTGGGAAAATGTCTAGCGAAACATTTTCTTTTCTACCCAAACACATTATCACGAATAAACTACGTAACAACTTCGAAAGAAACAGGCATTTTTTGTTGTTGTTGTTGTTGCTGTTACGAAAATAAGCCTGAGAAATCTCTAAATCGGGCGACCATATAAGTGCGTTATCACGTAGCTGATTACAAGCTAACTAGACGACTTTTCTAAGTTCTTGCCCTCAATTGTTAATCATTTGATCGGAACTTCGTTGGGAAAATGTAACCGCTATAAAATTGTACCGACATACCGTATATACACTGAGGAAAGTGAAAGCTTCGCATGCCTCGTTCTGCTCTCTGATGCAATACATGAGCATCACACGACTACTCTGTCGCTCTTGCTAACGTACAGTATACGTTGGCCGTATGCAAGCCGTGTGCAAATAAGCTGAACCATTCCATGGTTGCACAGTAGGACTACTACTCCACAGAGTGAAGACCAGCACGGTTCAAGGTGGCTCGAAGTTAAAGCGACGACTTTGTGGTTTGGGGTTCCCATTTGAAAGCGTCCCCCTGAGTTCACCCGAATGTTACTGAAAATCCGTTCTAAAAGACCACCGGTCGGCTCGTCCAAGTTCGACTGAAATGTATTGTTGTTACACAGACGTCTGTCTCCAAACAGGGGAGAAAACTCAATTCGTAATCGGTTTTTAAAGCCATTCGAATTGAATTTTCTCTGTTTAAATATTGAACAATTCCCTTCAGAAACAACAAAAATTGAATAAACACAGCTTAAAATTGAGTTTTTGTTCAATTTAGAGGCCGTTCGGCCCCTTTAGACGACGTGTATAAATCCCTGGTGTGTGCTAAGAAGCAACAAAATTGATGGCCCTCCTAACAGCCGACATGTTGTTTGCCAGTGGACGAATTTCTTTCCGAACACGTGCGCGGTTTGCATTTTACGTAATCCTCGTGCGCACAAAGGGAACTGGAAGCAAGGCCCTTTTGAAATGCATTGCAATGGGGAACCCCATTATTTCAATTGTGTCCAACAAAAGTGCTTCAAAATTTCGTCGGGAACCATGACAATCCCTATTGGAAATCCTTTGAGTGGTGGATTCCCCATATGACAATTATTTGGCGGGATATTTCACGTTGCGCTCCTAGACCTCCGTCTGAACGACGGAGGTAAAAAGGTGTTTATCTCCCTTGTACCACTGGAGACGCACGCAGTGATGCAGGGAAGTTTCTATAGGTACCAAAGGCCTTCGCAATCAGTTCAAGACTTGAAGTAATTAAGTTTAATTATTCTGCAATATCAAATGTACAAGAACTATGAGATAGTGAAAATTATCAACTGAATACAATCGACATTGTCACTGCAGTGATGATATCAAATATATCATCACTGTGATGATATGACAAATGACGTCACAAGCAGTGAAGATATCCATATTAGCGCTCAAATACATGTCACCATGGTCACACAGTGATAGGGCAATTGATCGAAACTTCACCAGGTTTATGCGCCAAAGAAAAACAAGCCAAATATTTGGAAACGATTAATTATTATGTCTTATGATGACCAAAGTATGAAAGGAAATAAAACACAAATCGGCATAAAATGAGTAAGAAATGCTCGGAATGATGGCTGGTTACGTACGCGTGCACCTACACTCGCACAGTCACATAGCAACACTGACTGACCAGAGTAGTGCACAGTGCAACACGAACCAGCGCGGAAAAGTGAAACGCATTTCACCAGTCGAACGCTAGAAATTTGGGTCATATCATGAATATGTCGCGCCAAAGTTGATGAGAAAACATGAAATCGTAACCATTCGATTTTGCTAAATGAAAAGTATGCTGTTCGGGTAGACATGAACGAAATTAAGGGCAAATGCAGATTTTATTTGAAATGAGAAAATTCCCTGCAAGGAGAAACACTGTGATCAACCAGGGAGGTCAAAAAGAACCAGCCCGTCAGTGCTGCCTGTGTTGGTGACGGGTTCACATGAAACTTGTTTATTTGGAGGGCAAAGCTAATAAAATTCGTTAGATCTGCTGGATGCCATCGATACTATAATAAAGCGCTACGACAGTGCAAGATACCAGACTGAAAGAAATTCGCTTGTAGATGGAGCACGTGCGATTTGTTGCCAACAAAGTAGTCCGTGGGTGGTGTCAGGGTGAAGATATTCAATGTCTTCAGATTAACTTCAGTCGAAAAGCCCCACAAAATCTCAATTATTTTAATATTTCCAAACATTCAGAATAAAGTAGCACAACAGAAGTATGTAATAAAAAGAAAATCATCTGTTTCTTGACGAATATCATAAATATTTCAGCATTGTTTATTAAATCCAATTCCCATTGCGGTTCTGTTTAAGCATGTGTGTTTTACACAAATGGTTACGGTGGTCTTGGCGACTTAAGATTACATATAAACAAATTGTCTGGAATATGTTCTCAATATTTTATTGGAAATAGTTGAAACGGTGAAACGGACATTAGTTACCAAAATCACATTTTTCTGCCTCCGGCCGTATAAAACATCTGTGATTAGCGTGAGAAAATACATTTTCGGAATAGAGCCATAGCAATCGCTTTTTTAGAAAATCCATAAGAAAACCTCGAAAATAATTTCCGCTATTATCGATTGCTCAGATTTTGTTCAAATCCATTGGCCTATGTATTGCCCGATGTCAAATGTATGGTTGGCATGTACTCTATATTCACGTGTATACACAACTTATGCAAAACGTCCCTGTACCCAAGCGAAGTGGTACCTCTTGTGAATTATCTATGACCCTACACACGTAAAACTAGAACTTCTTCATCAGCGCATTTTGCTAATAAATTCTCAATAAACCTTGCATAAAATGAATCAATTGACGTCTGACATGCAATGCTTGCGGTTGTTACTCTTGCCAAGGATGATTTGCTTGACCGCAAATGTTGATGAAGGTTTCCATTGCCAAATGTCACCAGCACATGAAAATTTCGAATGTCATTCATATAAGTATCTCAAATGAGACTCATATGAGGTATATGTGTGGGATTTGACGAATGTCATACATATGATTCCTTGTCCATGCCATAAGAAATGATGCATCTTTGTCCGTTTAGGGAGATTATGTTGCACGCTGTATACTGGAAAACAACGGTAGAATACCAAGCATGTATGCAAGGATGTGCTACGTAAATCCAGACAAGTTAATTGCTTTGAGTTTGGGCTTAATCTGTAAATTAAAAAAATATTCGTTAATGGTTATACTTAACTATCGATTTATTATACCGTATAGTACAGCACAACGCACCAAAGACACCATGGGGATCATGTAACAATTTCTTGTTCCTGTCGGAGTCTCTTACACCGAGATTAGGACCACATAGAAATTCCGAATGTGAGTTACAATAATACGTAAAAAGAAACTTTTTGTCTGTTCGTCATGGTGCAAAAAAGATGAGATATGTGACTGGATGAGCGAGTGAGTGATTGAGTGAGTCAATTTTAACGTCGCTTTCAACAATACTTCAGTCATATCGCGAAGAGTTGTATTTGCGTTGCGTTCCTGCTGCTTCGAACAAGCACATCTTTGAAGTAACATGGAATCAGGATATCCAATATCAAACTCACTTCAAACAGCTCACTATCCGCCCTATGAAACACTGAGGACAGCCCACAAGACAGAGACAGGACGCTTACATTGGTGCAATAAAGACAAGTGCAATTACCAACCACCAGTGTGACTGCGTAGGCGCGTACAGTAAAAATATTGCTATGGCAGCTATCAGATAAATAAATGGACATAATAACATCGTCGATAATAATAGTTGAACCAAAATCGTGATACATTCACTCCGTGTCTTCTAGCAATACAATAAAATGTCAACTCAATGAATTATTCGAATTACCGGTAACAATACTGGAAGAAAATATGTCTATACGGAGTAGACCGCGCTATGAAATTGACCCCCCACAATTAGGTCGTATTAATTGAATATTCTGTAATAACATGTATTTTTTTTAGTTTTTCTGGTTTTTCTGAATACATTTTTTTTTTACCAGATTTGGCAGCTTACAAGTATTTGTAAAACACGAGGGTGTTGTGAGCAAACACTGGTTGAACGTTTTTTTTTGTAACAGAGCAACTAGCGAATTATTCAATCAGCATATCTATTTCATGTGCATAGTGATTTGCGCGGTGACAGTTCCGCACAATAGTGCATACTATAACGGGATTATCTTCCGAATGATATCTGTAAAAAAGTACTGTACAAACCGGGATTATCAGATAAATACATTGACATAATACATATAACAGTATCCATAATAATCGTTAAAGCAAAATCGTGACCCATTCGCTTCGAGTCTTCGAGCAATACAGAAAAAATATCAACTGAATGATTTATTCAAATTACCGAGTAGACCGCGCTATGAAATGGATAAATCGCAATAAGGTCGGGTGAATTCAATATTCAGTAATAATGACATGATTAGTCTGTTGATTTGTTCAGGTATTTCTGAATAAAAAAATCCTTTGTACAAGAATTGGTGAATTGCAAATCAAAAATAAGCTTTTTTTGCCGGGCGGATAAACAAATTCCACACAAAATGAATATTGGATGTTACGCTCGATTAAAACAGACAAATATAGATTTGCTATCCGATTAACAATAATTAATACAAGTGTTCAAAAACAATGCAGGCTTAAGGAAGTTTCGAACTATTCGGAAGATAGTATAAAGAAGGAAGAAAGTATAAAATCACCAGGTTTAGTTTTCAACAATCAGAGATTTTCCACATCCTAACGATTTAAATAATTATCTTCATAGAAAATGCACATATTTGCTAAGATATTAAAATGTCAGTTTTTCTTCAAAATGACTAAATAACATTTTGGGCTTTGCTAAATTGGTAAATCTATTACAAATAGCGGATTAACTGGCTTTTCTCCAAGACTGTAGGTTGCCACCATGGACAAACAATACCACGATTTCCCAGATCGTCGATCAAATGTTCACGCACTTGCAACAGCCGGGGATTTTAATGTAATCAAAATCCAATAACCAGAATGGACACCGATCGACTGGCCACCGGCTGCTTCTGCAAATCACACATCCCCGGATATTGAATTCTGGTTGTGTACAATAACAATCACAAGAGGAAACGTGTCTGCAAAGAATAAAGAGAGACTTCGTTTCAAACCAATACATACAAGCGGGATATCAAATTTGCATTATACCATGACAAAGGACTAATTCGTATGAATTACACTGCCAAAAATACCCTACTTATGTAAGATAATGCCCTAAAATTTTCTTAAAATAAGATAATTTTTACTCAAAATAAGTTAAATTAAAAAAAAAATTAACATTTTTTTCTTGTTGAAGTAAAAGTTGGAGTAGGGTAAGTATATTTTCCTTAAACAAGAAAAAATCAAGAATTTTTCTTAAAACAAGATTTTGTTAAGAAAAATTCTTAAAATTTAACTTATTTTGAGTAAAAATTATCTTATTTCAAGAAAATTTTAGTGCATTATCTTAAATAAGTAGGGTATCTTTGGCAGTGTAGAGACCATTTGTCCGTGATACAGATTGGATATAGGAAACTAATTTTAAGTAAAATACGGCATTGTCAGCTGTTAACCGCTTCTCCCCTTAATACATTCATTAATGTAACTGTCACAATTTATGTGTATAATTTCGGTAACGTAGATTAGAATACCAACGTCGTGGCAAATAGTGAGCTAAAGATTACTTTATGACAACTGAGTGGAAAAGCCAGAAGCCAGCTCCCAATGCAAAGGTCGTATTTTTCACACATCATTCCACTTGCAATACGTGAGAGAGGGCGTTACACCTCAAAATAAAGCTAACCTGTTTAGAGCTGTGCTTGCTCGTCTTACGTTTATCTCCCTCTCCAATTAACGACCAGATTTTGCGTGAACATGACACAGTTTTTTAGATTCGTTTGTAGTTTAAGCCTGTTCTATTTTTCAGGTTACAATGTATGTGTTGCTACTTTTTCAAAAACATATAACGGTGCTAGAATGAAAGTAACTCCGAAAAGTGAAGTCATTGTGATATTCTATATTTCGGTACAGGTTATAACATCATCAGGAATATACAGGTAATCTCTGTTTTAATTTAGATGGCGCTTTCAATTTGATAAAATTATGCGCGCCAGGTCGTTGCATTGGGTTTGATGTACAACATAAATATTGATTTAAAATATCCTACTGTACGGAATTGTAATGATTAAAAAAATGTAGAAAAAACAAACTCCAAATGCGTTATTTAATGGCATGGCGAGGTTAGAGACATAAAAGGAAGGGTATATACGAAACAACAAACTTAATTTAATAATAATAAAATCCCAACGACCCTACCTATAAAAAATATAAAACTGAGCTAAAAAGGCCAATATAGTACATACATATTTTGTTAAACTAAAAATAAACTCACATAAATTCAGATATGAGTAAGTGGTGAATAAAAACGAGATTTGATGTAATATCTATACTCATACTGGTGAACACAGTGAATGAGGACCTCACATGGTATCCTCAGACAGAACAAGCAAAGATATCATTTAAAACAAAACTCTTTAATAGAGCAGAAATATTATTATAATTTCTTAACCACAATTAAGAAAATATATATTAAATTATTCTAGAATTTTCGTATTCATCAACTTGTAATATGCATGTACTATTAATTAACCAATATAATTACAAACATGAGCAGTGTGACTAACGTCACAGGACCTACGAAGTAGAGTAGGCATTAGGACTCGAACGCGAAATCCTGCCTATATTAAGATGAGCACCGCCCAAGTCAGAATCGCCAGTGATTTTCATCAAAAATCACCAGGAATTTTCATCAAAAGTACGTCAGCTCAGAACTTGTTGGTAACAGTCTTCTAATGCGCCTTCATTTTAACTAAAGGAAACAGATTGAATAATAAAGGTTCAGTAGATTTAAGCTTTACGTGAGAAAATACATTTACATCTCTTTAATGGTTTTCAGTGCCCTTGTCCAGGATCAAAACAACGTTTTGAATCACATTATTTTCCCAACAATACAACATATTTTTATATATAATACTATAGTAGAAAGGTTGCATTTATGTAGTTTACGGTAGTTCAACTCAAGACCAACACCTTCTCTGCACACGATAATAATGATTGTATGTCATTCTCCTGAGCATAACCGGTACAAAGACGAATAAATAGCGTCTCTACATCACGTTGTTATCTAGATATATGAGACAACACATTTTTGGTATGGGCAATCTGATGAATGTACTATTCCGGTGTTCTTGTTTCACATTATATTCTATGGCGGTTGATCGGTGATTTTCTTCATTGATAAACGTTAAACCACCTCAGCTTCGTTGTGTGAATCTGAATTGCATTGCTGTGACACACCAACACACTCCGTGGAAGTGATTCTGTATCCGCTAATCAAGGAATCAAAATGGATCAAGATTTGAAATGACAAGAAAAATTTAGACATATTTTGTTTACACATGTAATTTTTTGTTTAAATTATATCCAAGTGTGATATATAGGCCTAGCCAATATTCAAGAGGTACAAAAAAGCTCAAGCTATCATATTTCCACATCATGATCAAAGCTACTTTATCTAGTTAAATTCTACCAAAAAAAGACCCTTTAAACATGCCGTCATGGCTTTGTTTCGCACTCAGTAAACTGTTATCATTGTCGCTCACACAGACTAATCTGAAGGATGATACAACATCTTTCTTTCTTCTGCTGGGTTATTGCACCAGGCTGGCTTAATTGGTTGATGTAGGATATTTCACCATCAGTGGGTAATCTGACCTGAATTTGAAGCCTGCTGTGGTCAGTGATGAAATGTTTGGATGTGAAATAGGATACACGTTAAAGGCCACAGTTTACATGTATCTATAACAATATACTGAATTGTGTGTATTAAGGCTGGCATAGCGGTGTAGATAAATGCACTAACAAATGATGGAAAATTAGCATTTCCTATTTCATACATGGCAGTGTGACTATGCGTCACAGGACCTACGAAGTAAGGAAGGCATTAGGACAGGCACTGAGCTCTTGGCACCCAAGAGACCCAGTAAATCTTAAACAATTAAAACCAGTAAAGAAATTTGTCTGTTGAATAACAGAAAATATTATTTGAATGAGTAAACTACTAAACATCTTACATGATACCAACAAAATGTCCCAACACAAGCTGATAAATTCCTTGGGTGGCTTGCAGGACAGCTTTGTTTCACCCTCAGTAAATTTTATCATTGTTGCTCACAGGCTAATCTGAAGGATGATACCAGATCTTTCTATGTTCTGCTGGGTTATTGCTTCAGGCTGACTTAATTATGATGTAGGATATTTCATCATCAGTGGCAATTTGACCTAAATTTGAAGCCTGGATGATTTGGTCTGTGATGAAATGTTTGGATGTGAAATAGGATACACGTTAAAGGCCACAGTTTACATATATCTATAACAATATACTGAATTGTGTGTATTAAGAATGGCAAGTTGCCTGGTAATAGCAGTGTAGATAAATGCACTAACAAATGATGGAAAATTAGCATTTCCTATTTCATTATCCCATCACGTTTTGTACTGTGTTATATATACAGTGAAACATACAGCCAAGGGTTCCCAATGGGCATGACAGTGCACTCGCTGAGCTATCAATAAATAATAAAAAAAATAATTATAAATCAAATTTTCATCAGAATTCGGTCAGCTCAGAACTTGCTGGTAACAATGCCCTAATGCACGTTCATGCCAAAAATAAAGGTTCTAATGTCAATGGTTCTCCTTATTTTGCCGACGAAAGGATTCGTATGGACTCACTGACTCATTACCGGACAATTTGCGATCTGTAGCCTACTTCGTAGGAAAAAACAATTACGGATGGCATATCCCACCACTGTGTATACAGTGAAACATACAGCCAAGGCTTCCCGATGGGCATGACAGTGTACTCGCTGAGCCATCAATAAATAATAAAAAAAAATAATTATAAATCAAATTTTAATCAGAATTCGGTCAACTCAGAACTTGCTCGTAACAATGCCCTAATGCACGTTCATGCCGAAAGGATTCGGATGGACTGACTGACTGACTCATTACCGAACAATTTGCGATCTGTAGCCTACTTCGTAGGAATAATTCCACAGGGTGGAAGGGGAGATAACAAATGTAAAGTTAATTCCCCTAGACTAGATATTGAAAAGTATAACAGAATAATAGATCAATATAAATTAAAATCTGCGTGTACTCAGCATAAACCTATAAATAGCAAAAAAAAAACTTTATCGCGTTTTTTTGAGATTTTAAGGTTGTTTCCATGGTATGATTGAATACACCAGCGCAAATAAGTTCGTTAAAAAATTGGAGTCTCTGATTATTAAATCGTGTACATGAAAGTAAATAATGACTGATACTTTCTTCTACATCGCACGCATCGCACACTCCAGTGGGATGTAATTTACATCTATAAAGGTAAGAATTCAAGGAAATATGCCCGACAAGAAGTCTAAAAACAATATACAGGGAGCAATAGTTCAAGTGTATATTTACAGGGTGAATACAGTTAACCGTCCAAGCTGAACGTTCTATATACAATGGATAGTGAGCAGTTTTACAAAACAATAAACCAGCTATGGTTGAGGCAAAGATTATATACACAACGACTTGAACTCATTTGAATACAATTAATTCTTTAGATGCTTTCAAACCATGATTGAGGTCAGAACTTTTTTTCTTTTATGGTAATTGCTTCCTATTCCTTGGTATAACCTGTACCGAAATATAGAATATCACAATGACTTCACTTTTCGGAGTTACTTTCATTCTAGTTTATATGAAACTAATCTGTGGGATATCTGGATATAACTGTGGGTTGTCGCAATAATGATTGCACAGGTAAATATGTGTAACACAGAGTAGTATGTGGAATATGTGTTCCAAGTAAACTCACTCGCAACGCTCATACAAGAAGTGCTGGTAATGAGGAGGTATCTGTACGATGTTAACCGTGTTGCCATTCAGATTTTCTGCCGTTTCCGGTGTCTTCCAGTAACGAGTGCTGTAAAATATACAACGAAATACCAAATAAAGCGTCATTATATTATCAGAAATATGACCAGTTGATATCAGATGGAAGTGGTGTGGCTTGTATCTATTTTTGCACTTTGTTCTCAACTACATGTATGATTGGATAAACTAGACATATACTTTCCCTAGTCTCGATGCCTGTTATAATGAAGAAGCTTCAACAAACTTCTCAAATGGTTCAATAGGTAAGTTACAATGATTAGTGATGAATTTCACTCACTTTTCAAAAGTGATGATTATACTGGCCGGTGTACTTTTCCAAAAGGTGCAAATAATCGAAGATGTATGTCCCGATGATGTCACATGGTTGTCATATTCTAAAAGTTGTTATTGCTCCATTTTCGATTTCTATTTCATTTATGCAATTTTCAATGCAAACATTGCATAATATATTAGAAAATAATTATTTGATGGGGAACTGAATAATTTTGTCGCATCTATCCATTTACTCTCTCTTGACCGATATGATCGGCTGGGATGGATATATAAGTAGACTCACAATGACACTGATCCGATAAGCTGGATCCTCAGCTAGTGGAATCGGACTACAAAGAGCGGCCACTGTTCCCTTGAATGTTTTAGAGGTAGATATAAAATCGACATATCCATGTAAATTATTGCCCGTGTCACTGTGAGGTAGGTTACAGCTGATTAGAATGCGAGAGGTGCCAAGACAAATAAGCAATCCGAGAGCTCATAGAGGATATGCCGAATATGCAATGAAAAGGGTACACGTGGGCCATTAGGCGACCCTATATTGTGCGGTGGTCTCCGATAGTCTCTGATTTATCCTTTACAAGAGTATGTACATTTACGAAAGAAGAAGATACTTATATGTGGCAACATCGAAATTATTAATTGGACTTTCACCCAGAGATTTACATCTAAATATGTACGCTAGCAGTTAAATAGGAAGTAGCGTCATTTTGGAAATATCGAGCAAATAACGTATTTTGATAAAGTAGTTTAGTATTTTGGATTACCATGTTTCATATGATAAAGGTTTTATACGACTTTCAATACATGGTTCGTGGTCATTGAAATTAATCATGTGAATTTTTCTTTAAAAAAATCAGTAAGCATTTTCTCTTGGCTCAGCTGCCTCAGAATCCCGCATGCGAGGCTTTGCTACGTCCTAATAACATGTACCGGTACTGACTGCGATACAAAATATGAGAATTTCAATCTAAGAAATATTTTGACTCCATATTAATGTTCAGTTGAAATAAAATGTTTTAATATCATTACTAGCACTTTTCCCGCCGTGATTTAGCTGGAAAAAGGTTGAAAGCGACGTTAAACCCTATTCACTCACGATCTGTCCAGGCATGCCAGGCCTGTGAGCGAGCTGAAATGACCCACCCTTGGGATAAGAGGCTGAAACTTACCACACTATACCCCTGGGCTGAGTTCTATTAGAAAATGGGAAAAAATCAAAGACGGTTGGTTTCATGACGTCACAGTGACGTTTTCTTTGCAAAAACGGCATGATAAATTAGTAAATAATAGTTTTCTGTGAATAAAATAGATTTTCTTTGAACAAACAACCAGAAATTTGGATGAAATATGAAGAAAATATCACTTTTTCTAGTAACCCAGTGGCCGCCATCTTGTAGTAACCCATGATCCTCTACTAGGGGGGTTATGCAAATACGATGAAAATGACCCAATATGATAAACTAAAAAGCCGCGGATGGTCAGCTTCCATGTTTTTATCGTTCCGAAAATAGGGGAGAAAGTTTGGTAGGGGACTATCATGGCCCCCCACAGGCCAGGTACAGGTTTTAATGTAGGGAACAATAATGATGTCAAAATGCACTTCAAAGAGGAATACAAATCTAATCCTCAGGGCACGTAATCATGCGAATGAAACTAAAGTTGTTGTCTCCACCACCGTACTTATCATGTTAATCCAATAACAACAACGTGGAAATAAATTAGAAAAGTGTCAAAATTTATATTCTTTTTGTATCAATTTTCAATTCAATTCAAATTTATTGCGATCTCTGCACTAAAGGCATGGACCAAGGGGAGAAAACTCCCAAAGAACATGACTAGAAATCATGGGAGACAACTCCCAAACCATAACCTGTGGAGACAACTCCAATAACTAAATGAGAGAATACAAACATTGAAAGTGGGTAGGATATCAATAGTGACAAGTTGTTTTGATACCAATAAATGGGTAGGAATATAATCCTTTATAGGTTGTTTTGATACAAATAAATGAGTAGGAATATCAATATCGTATCAGGGAGAGAACGATCTTGGTATATCCCGTGTTTAAATTTGTATTTAGGTGTGATTCATCCGTTACTTGAAAACTGTAGATTATCAATTATATCAGAAAACAAATGTTGTTTATTGATGGGCCTACTAACGATATCAAATTTGTGTAACAGTACTAAATTACATTAAGCAACAAGCGTCAAACGATTTCAACGATGGACCGAGAGGTATCATTCTCAACCTTCATTATGTTTGCCGATATCCATAATATTAAATGTGTGCAACAGTGCTACTTCACATTAAACACGTCTGTCGGCGATAAACCGAGAGATATTAATCGTCACCTCAAATGATGCTTGATGATACGCACAATAATGTGTGTTACAGTACTAATTCACGCCAAAAGGATGTCGCCGCATTATCGCTACCAGGCATGTCGGGAGGGCCACAAACTTTCTCTCTTGGCTCTCGAACGACAACTAAAATGAAAGCTGAGCTTCCGCGACTTTTTAGCTTATCATATTGCTGTCATTTTGAACCTATTTGTATAACACCCCGTTTAAAGAATTATGGGCAAATTCAAGACGGCGGCCACATGAAGTACCAGAAAGGTGATGTTTTCGTCATTTTTCTTCATAATTTCTGCTTTTCTTCGAGGAAAAATGTATTTTAATTCACATCATATTATTATTTACTAATTTATTTGGAAGGTTTTGCAAAGAAAATCACAAATAAAAAATTCGAAAAAAATCTTACCTGGTTTGAAGATAACATCACCGTGACGTCTCCAAAGCGACCATCTTGGATATTCTGATAGAGCTTGACCTAAAGGTATCGTGAGGTAAGATTCAGCTCCCTAGCTCAAGGGATAAGACAATATTTATGATGGGTTGGGGGGGGGAATTGAAATGCCCCCACTTAAACCGGTCCGAAAAATCACAGACCAGATAGGGTGAACTAAATATGATCCATACTCACGAGTTACAACATGCATGGTCTATTAACTTGTTTCTGCCTGCCCATTTAATCTGTTTCTCCAAATGAGCCTGCTCTTCCTTCGTTCGAAAAAATGGTGAATACCGTCTCAGAATCGCTTTGCCTGCAGTGCTTCTTTCAGAACCGCCAATGCCATTATTTGAAGACCGTCTGAAATATGAAAACAGTATTCCGGTAGGTAGAAATTAAGATCGTACTGGGCAACTGTCACACAAGTAGGATATAGATTTGTTGGATTATGTACTCGCTTTAATGAGTTATTTCATATCGGAGAAATACGTGTGTAGAAACTGTTAATGTCCAAACGCCCGTTAATGTCCAAATTGAACATTAACACGCGACGAGTGCGTGTTAATGTCCCACGTAGGACAATAAGACGCCAGCAAGAATGTTATCGTCCAAACTTTGGACATTAGCGGTCGATATGTATCACTTCGACTGTTATTGTCCTAAAACAGTCCCGCCTCTATTCCAAAATTTCATTGAGACCATTTAGCGCGCGCCTACAAGAAATGTGTTGATCGCGCATCGTTGCGAGAGTAGGCTACAGGCTCTTAAATAAAAAGAAGTGCCGATCCGTGCCAAAGACCAAAATTTTCTCGATTTTTTCCGCCTTCGTTGCAACGATTAATGGAAAGCCGTTGGTACCACTGGCAAGTATAGTATTTGTTCTATTCAGCTGCAAATTTTATTTCGATTCACTGCTCGATAACATGCCTCGCCGGGGGACTATTTGCGGAGCCTGGGCTTTGCTTTCAGCAGGCAGAGAAAACAGCGAAATGAGGACCTCTTGTGTAGAGGCGCGCACAGCTTAAAATTTTGACGGATAATGTTTGACAAGAAGTTTGTCACCTTGTAGCGCTTGAAATAAACTACTTCCTGCCGAAAGATGAAAGGCTAAATTTAATTAGGGAATCAGCGAGGTACAATTGTGTTAATACTGCCGAACGTGTAAATTATTTAGGAGTCTGTAGCCAGTAGGTACCAGACCACTATTAAAAATAGTGCCGATCCGTTAACCCCCTTTAGGCAACCTCTGCCAGAGAAGTGAATTGTTTTCAATATTTTTTCTAGTCTCTGTTGCGAGGAATAATTGAAGGCCAGTGGTGGGTGATTGGAGTATGATATGTGTTTGGTTGTGAGTTTGATTTTAATTCAAGGCCTAATAAGGAGTTGCTGAGAGGGACTATTTGGCTGCCTGTGCACCGGTTTCTGAAAGCAGAGAAAAAAGCCAAAATTGTGACGTAATTTGTACGAGCGCGCATAACTCAAAATTTCGATGGGCGACCCCCGTCAAGAAGCCTGTCCGGTTGTAGCACTTGAATAAAGGTACGTCGAAATATGGGAGTCTAGACTTAATTAATCAATCGGGGAGATGCAATTACGTTAGCAGCTTTTAACATTGTCGTCAATGTAAATTTTAATAGTGGTCTGGGCCCAGTACAACCCGTGTTAATACATCCATGCGTGTTAATGTCCAACTTCAAAGTTATAATATAAGGATAAGATGTCATGTGGGAGATTTTCCCTACATCTGTTCCATTATCGAAAGCAGTTTGCATGTTTCCTTTTCAGATCAGAGTTAATGTCACGGGAGTCACAATGTTTTGTGTTACACGGGTCACATCATTCCATGTACACCAAACTAAAGAGATACACTTCAAATTTATTGAGCACCTCAGACAACTGACTACTGTTGTGTGATGTAGGTCAGTAGAAGCAGTGTTGCAACCACAGAACAGACCAGATATATACATTGTGATTTCAGTCTCTGATGTTTGTAATTCTCCTTATTATTTGGTGTCAGGCGAGTCACAAATGCTAGTATTTTATTTCTTACCCACTAGTCAACAGAAGTTGGAACTTTTAACCATGTATCAAAGATGTCTACTGCAGTATATGTTTAAGATTCCAGCAAAAGAAAATTGTATTTGCTGGTTTAAATTAATGCAGTACGTTTCCTTAACTTTGTGTCACACGAGTCATGTCATCTTTGTCACACAACTCACATGCCTATTTCTTCTTCATACTGAATGTTAGATACAAACAGTTGATGACATATGTGAGATGCCTCACCCCGACCTAGTGATAACAGAGCGCAGCATTCGTTCACCAAAGACAGTCTCCAAAAAGCAAGAGATACAGCATTGAGTGTGCCTGGCACAGACACTGTTCATTTCAAGTGATGGTTTCTCTGAGACTCTGTTTGATGGGATTGAGTGGACTTCAAAGTTATAATATAAGGATAAGATGTCATGTGGGAGGTTTTCCCTACATTTTTTCACTGTTGAAAGCAGTTTGCATGTTTTCTTGTCAGATCAGAGTTAATGTCACGCGAGTCACGAGTTTTGTGTCACGCGAGTCACATCATTCCATGTACACCAAAATAAAGAGATACACTTCAAATTTCTTGAGCATCTCAGTTGATGTTCTGGATATACCCCTCCAGTGTTACCTGTACTCCAATAATGACTTAGTCATAAAATGGGCCACAAGTTGGGCCGCTAATGTTAATAATGACGTATGATTATTCCCTATCAGTTACTCAGTCCAGACGAATACTCACGTGGAATCAACTGGCGATGCAAAGGTTATCAGGACAATAACGCACAAGGCAAACATTCCCAACTGTAATTAGAGAAAGACATCAATGGTTACATAAATACAACATAGCGTTGCGGATTTGATATTCTTGGAACATCATGATGTCTTGATGGCATCGTTGAAAACTGTTGACAGCTTCTCGCTTGCAGGAAACTAGCATGCTTGTATGTATACTATGATTTATTCTTTTAATTTGGCGCTAATGATATTATATGAATTAGGTCTTTGGATTATGGACGCGAACATTCTTTAATGGACGACGGCCGAATATTGAATGGCGGACTCGGCGCTTGTATTCCAAAAATCAAAATCTCCTGTTCCTTGTGTCGGTGACATGACAATGAGGTGTATATCTCATTGGACCTGCTTAATGTTATTTGTCTAGAAACTGTATAAGGTTGCACGAATTGGAGATTTAATTGGATAAGGTATATTGGCAAATGAGTAGGGTTTCATGCAAAGATTCGTGATGTAATGCTGTCATCGTTGAAAACTGTTGAATGCTTATATGCTCAATACTGTTTTCAATGCCACTGAAAAGAAACGCTGTTTCACTTACGGAGGGTCATATCTTTCCTAATCTATATAAATAAATAACTATACAAAGATAGCATGATGGAGTTTCCGATACTGTATTATATACTTGAAACGTTTTCACATCTTTGGATGTTCTTCTACAAGTAAATATTACATTCAAAGGAGCATATATAGTCGCGGTTACCAGTCCAAACATGGTCTGGTAACATAGCACGTGACCACAACATGTTACAACTTAGCACAGTTTAGCCTTTGGCTTTGTTTTATAATTAATACAAATAATTCGACCCCTGTGGGGCATTAGTGTTGTGTATTAAAGTCACATGGCGAAAAGTCGGTCTAGTCCTCTAGTCTTAGTACCGCCTTTGTAAAAGTCCTTCGAAAATGAACAATAAAGTCCGAAATACTGGATGTACTGTGAATTAACTTTAGTTTATCGTCCGCCAAACGCCTTTGGGAGAAGGAAATCAGATTTTTGTCCATATTTTCAACATGTGAAAACCTTTCAAGTATAATACAGTATCAGAAACTCCATCATGCTATCTTTGTATAGTTATTTTTTTATATAGTTTTACCACATACAAAGGAAGCTCTGCTGTATATCTTCACTTGTGAAGATTTTTTAAAATATATATATATATATATACCCTTATGAAAATATACCACACTTTACCACAAAATACTACAGCAAACTTGTGGTAAAGTGAGATATTTTGTAGTAAACTATAGATGAGGTGTAGTATTTTGTGGTACTCTATAGTTACTACAGTTTACTACAGTGTCATTGTAGTATTTACTACAGCAGTGCTTTGATATACTGCAAAAACCAAAGCATACCACAACTCAAGTGTAGTACAAACTGCAACACATCTGTAGTATTTTGTGGTTTCTATAGTTTAATACAGTGTCAGTGTAGTATTTACTACAGCAGTGTTTTACTGTGAGACAGTGTTGTTGAGCTATACTACAAACTGCAACACATCTGTAGTATTTCGTGGTTTCTATAGTTTAATACAGTGTCAGTGTAGTATTTACTACAGCAGTGTTTTACTATGAGACAGTGTTGTTGAGCTATACTACAAACTGCAACACATCTGTAGTATTTTGTGGTTTCTATAGTTCAATACAGTGTCAGTGTAGTATTTACTACAGCCGTGTTTTACTGTACCGGTATTACAGAGTTGTTAAGCTATGTTAAACAAAAAAAAAACAATACAAAAAACATACCATTACTCAATTGCATTATTTTGTGGTTTCTACGCTATACTACACTGTCGGTATAGTATTCACTATAGCAGTGTTTTACTGTACTACAGTGTTGTGCTATACAAAGAAATCCCAAAGCATCATAACCACAACACAAGTGTAGTATTTTGGACCCTATATGATCCAGATATTATACGATTTGCAGTTTTATATGATCAAATAGGATTCAATATCGGTCCACAACACCCAAGTAATGTTCTCCATATTTGACTGCTCATAGTTGAGGATAGAGATTTTGTACCACAAATCTCCAATCTGCTTCTCATGAGGCATCAGATATCAGTTTCGGTAGTTTCATATGAAATTTATCTTAAATTTTAACTTGAATTTAATACAAACTCATGATTGATATTTTCAATAAACTATGTTACAAATGAATTGAAGGATTAATTTTATTTTCAATATTGTATGAATATTCTATCGTTATGCTGATGTTTGACTGTGAAGTATTTTGAAATGTCATTTAGGAAATGCTGATAAAAATTTACAAAACAATCTAATTGCCATCCATCATAGTTTGATATCCAAACAAATGAAAACTAAAATTTAAATATTCTAACTGAAATTGAATTCACCGATAATTTTAATCGGAAATTCATTAAAATTGGAATAAATGTATGAAGTTTTGAATTTTTGATTTTTTTTTAATTAAAATTGAATTAAGGAAGTCCGCTGGTGGTAAATCAAAGTAATTAACTTTTTGAATAATGCTTGTTTTTGCATTCATAATTGTGTAATATGGGGAAAAACAAAGAAAAAATATAGGTCGGTGTGCATTTTTTAGCTGTTGACACTGTTAAATGGATGGACCCACGCTCCATTTGATAACCTAGAAAACAAAGGGAATAGCCCTGATTTTGAAGCCTTTTCACGAAAAAAATCATATAAATAGTATTTAACTTTTTCTTATATTCTAACTGTTTGAAGACAATCACAATGTCTATCAAAATTTATCTAATTAAATCAATGTTGCTGCACAAAATTCTCGGCTAGAAGACTTTTAAAGGAAATCCATATCTCTTAACCTAAGGAATGACGATAGGAAGGAAGACAACCCAATAGGAAAAACTGACAAAACGGTTGCCAAAGAAAAGATTTACCAGCAGACATCCTTTAAACCTTGATTGTCATCACTTCATTATGAAGTATGTTTTATGTTTCATTCAACTACTTGAACATTCCCATGAATTAATAAACTTCTGATCAGTTCAAATGGTTGCTCAATTTGAATGAGATTTTACAGTCTCTCTACACTAAATGGAGGGGAGGTAACTCTGCTTGTTGACACTGCCACTAGGTGGCGCTGCACAAGGAAAAACAAAGATGGCGGACGAATGTTTTCAGCATAGCTCATGTTTTTTGCAGTAATTTAGCTGAATGATTTGGAGACCGTGAAAGTCATATTTCCGATTATCTATGGCTGATGGAACTGATTCAGATTGACGGTAAGTACCTTTTCCAACTTGTAGGCTAAAATAGCATTCTAAAGTGATCATTTACGCCAACACTGAGTGTGAAAAAGACTTGCACATTTGAAAATTGATCCATTGATTGGCCTACTGTTTTTTATTTGCAAGCTGTAATAGTGCTCCATTTGTTAAGTTTGGAATATTTTGGAATAGTTTAAAATATATTTAGTTATATAAATAACTTTGTCAGGTTTGTATATTACACTGTAAATACAACAACCAAAAAACATTATACTGCCTTGGAAAGATTTATTTATCTCACCGGTTTATGAAGGTTTGTTGGTTGATTTTCTCGTCTTCTTTAATCTATGGGTAGGAGAGTTAGGCATATACTTTTATTAAGCCCAGTGTAATTAACCTTAGATATAAAATGACGTCTAACCTTACCAAATTTGAACACTCATTGATTACATTAAATGTATGTGTACTATTCTCGAAATATAAATAAATGACTACAAAGTCTGGGTGTCTCCACATGAATGCAATTTAATGCATGAGCGTTTGGCCTTTTGTCGGGAGCCTTGATCAAGTGAACATAAAATAATCCCTACCACCGGCTTAAGCGGAATTAGATGAACTAGCTCGGGAGCTGTAATGACAGATCAGCTCAAACAACTCATCAGATGGTAAAGGATGAGCATCAGAGACGTCTCATGGAATAAACGCCTTAACATGGGGAAACCTGGTAAATTCAAGAATACCTAGGAAAGCTAACCTGTAAAATCCGACGTCGTACGGTTCAAATTTTCCACCGAAACAATAAACCTACATATATTTGTCGAGTGTCTATCCGACAATAGTATCTATATGTATCATTAAGAAAAATTATTGGTATAGATCAAAACAGAGACGGTAACTTAGCTGATCCGACGCTTTTAATCTTCAAACTAAAATTTAAAAAGGTACAAAGCATCTTCCATGTAAGTTTTGAAATTGTTCATCCAATAATAACTGCGATATGGACCAGACAAGCCAACAATAATCTCAATGATAAAGGGACGCTATTGTGAGGAAATCATCGAAACGGACAAAAATCCTGTCAGCGCACATCTGCAAGGTACCGAACATTTTCCATGCAAGTTTCGATCAAATAATAGCAAGCATATGGTCGGGACAAGAATATATTGATGTTGAGAAAATTTATAACTCATCTACTACAAAAATTGTATTTAGAGTGGGAGACATAATTAATCTAGAAAGTTTCAATAAAAGTGCGTGGTAAACATCTCCCACTCCTGTTACAGAGAGGCGAGGATACCCCGACACTCACGTATCTTCTTTTATTCTAGCGTTGCTTGTCTATAGCACAAGGTATAGACGTGCCAGTCTCCGTCGATATTTAATGCCGACAGGACGATAAATATTGTTTATAGTCACACATCTTGATGGACCTACGTGTCATATTTTCGGCAGAAGTTTGAGCTGATGGGCATATGTTAGCTGCATACTTAATAGTTAATATCCCCAATATCCCCTATACCTATCTGTTGCAATCGGGCTTCAACGCATGGTTACAAAACAGTGAGAAATCCTGCCAGTTGATAAAACTATAACAGAGGTTCTCTAGAATCACAGACATCCTCTACCACCGGACATGTTGGGATGATGCTGGTTTGCAGTAAATTGCACAAGGAAATATATACTTTCAAAACATAGATACAAAAACGGTTTGAAAACTGAATCTATGCTCAATTCAGAGGCTGTGTAAAACAAATCTCTCGCCGCTCTCATCCCTCTCATCCCAAGCAATCCTATTCTATTCCATAGGATCATTTAAACAATTAACAGTTCATATGTTAAACACCTGAAAATACGTATTCGTACTTCGATGCAGTCACATTGCATGCGAACACAATCCAAGATGGCCGCTGTAATGACGTCACAGTGACGTCATTTTCAAAAACGACATTTTTGGATCGATTTTTCGGTCAGATTTTCTGATTTTTTTTTCTTTATGCAATTTCTCCGTAAAAACTGCATGATACATTAGTAAATATTAGTGTAATGTCAAATAAAATAGTTGTTGACTACTTTTCATCGCGGAAAAGCAGAGATTTTGAAGAACTATGATGAAAACATCACTTTTTTGGTATCTCACGTGGACGAATTTACCCATGATTCTTTGCTCGGGGTGGGGGGGGGGGGTACTCAAATAGGCTCAAAATGACCCCAATATGATAAACTATAGAGTCACAGAGTTTCAGCTCTCCATTTCTTGTCGTTCCAGAGATAGCGCAGAAAGTTTGGTAGGAGGGCCATTTTGCCCCGCCCCCTCCCCCTGCCAGGTAGGGTTAAACTGTCAGTCTTTGTAGAGGCTGCCCTACGAAATTTACACTGGCGAGCGCGTGAGTAATAAATTCACAGGTGCTTCTAATTCACCGATACTCTCTTATGGTAATAAGCAATAAAGAGGTCAACTACATATCTTGTGCTATCTAAAAAGACGCGTGCCAATATGTGGGCTCCACCTATTTCTACTTCGTGCTTTGTAAATCTCTGATTCACTGACTCACGGATGTAGCCTAATCCAAATAGATGACGTCTCTCATACGTTGTCCCAGATATCACATGACAATTCTGCGGTGGCCAATTTGAAATTCGTTCGGAACATCCCGGAGATATTGCTTAGTTTATTTCTCTTATGGTAGTCCCACCAATTGTCAACTCATCTTGCGCCAAGGTATAGTAAGCTCATACTATCGCTATATTGTTCCTCATATATATCAATGACATATGTAATGCATCTGAAATCTTAAAATTTACTCTTTTCGCAGATGACACCAGTGTTACCTGTTCATCTAAGGACCCGCAAGACGCAATCAATATTATGACACTAGAATTAGACAAGTTACATGAATGGTTTTGCACAAATCACCTTTCTCTCAATATAGTAAAAACGAAATGCATGCTTATTAAGCCATACAAACAGCGAGCTAAAAAATTTAACTCGGTAAAAATTTCTGGAACGGAAGTAGAGATGGTCAATAGTTTTAAATTTTTAGGAATATACTTTAACGACAGCTTGAATTGGGCCACACACATTGATTACATTAGCAAGAAAATATCACGCAATATTGGAGTAATTAACTATATAAGAAAATCTGTCAATAAGAAATGTCTATATATATTATATTACTCCCTTATATTCCCATATCTATCATACGGCAATATTATTTGGGGAAATACTTACGCCTCGCATTTAAACCCGTTAATTTTACTCCAAAAGCGTGCTCTTAGAGTCATAACACTGTCCAATAAATATGATCACACCGATCCATTATTTAAACAACTGAAAATTATACCAATCCAACAGTTGAATTTGTACACAACTTTAATTTTTGTTCATAAATTTTTCCACAATTCTGTCAAGCTCCCCAGACAGTTCAGACAATATTTCGTTAGGCAGTCTTCGGTGCATTATTATCAAACCAGAGGATCATTATACAATTTGAACAGACCATTCCATTATTCTAACTTATCGTACTATACAGCCAGAACCAAAGGTCCACGTGAGTGGAATAAATTACCTTCCTCTATTAAATCTATTTCGTCGCTTTCCCTCTTCAAGTCAAAATTAAAGGAATATCTGGTCACAGACCAGTCAGCACAGTAACTGAGTATACTGCAAACAAATGTACATATTGCCTACGCCAACATGCCATTAAGTTATCGTTATATTACAGTCAAAATATCTGTTTATTTGGGATAGAGCAAGCCCCATGGGGCTTTATTCCCGCCATGTGAGTCTTTGTGTCCAGGGGTTGCAATGCTACTTGACGTTATATCCAGTATTAGCCTGTCATCAACTTTGGTGCAAATTGCAATCCCTGCTGAAATGTACTTTTTTTTTATTATTCTAATGGTGAATAAATATCAAATCAAAATCAAATCAAATTAATAAACTTCTGATCAGTTCAAATGGTTGCCCAATTTGAATGAGATTTTACAAAGTCTCTCTACACTAAATGGAGGGGAGGTAACTATGCTTGTTGACACTGACACTAGGTGGCGCTGCACAAGGAAAAACAAAGATGGCGGACGAATGTTTTCAGCATAGCTCATGTTTTTTGCAGTAATTTAGCTGAATGATTTGGAGACCGTGAAAGTCATATTTCCGATTATCTATGGCTGATGGAACTGATTCAGATTGACGGTAAGTACCCTTTCCAACTTGTAGGCTAAAATAGCATTCTAAAGTGATCATTTACGCCAACACTGAGTGTGAAAAAGAGTTGCACATTTGAAAATTGATCCATTGATTGGCCTACTGTTTTTTATTTACAAGCTGTAATAGTGCTCCATTTGTTAAGTCTGGAATATTTTGGAATAGTTTAAAATATAATTAGTTATATAAATAACTTTGTCAGGTTTGTATATTACACTGTAAATACAACAACCAAAAAACATTATACTGCCTTGGAAAGATTTATTTATCTCACCGGTTTATGAAGGTTTGTTGGTTGATTTTCTCGTCTTCTCTAATCTATGGGTAGGAGAGTTAGGCATATACATTTATTAAGCCCAGTGTAATTAACCTTAGATATAAAATGACGTCTAACCTTACCAAATTTGAACACTCATTGATTACATTAAATGTATGTGTACTATTCTCGAAATATAAATAAATGACTACAAAGTCTGGGTGTCTCCACATGAATGCAATTTAATGCATGAGCGTTTGGCCTTTTGTCGGGAGCCTTGATCAAGTGAACATAAAATAATTTGAAAATGAAATATATAAATGTCGATTATATTGACAACCGATATAATATATTACTTTTGTATATCAATTGCATTTACGTAGAGAATGTCAGTTTGCAGTATTATTGAACATCACATATCTAAAACAGTAAATCATAAATATAATAATGGTAGGCTCTACTGATGTGGCTCTGAGCCTGACCTTGGGATAATTGCCAATTTAAGAAATAAGCGAACAGAAAACTTCACCCACAGCAATGATTGATCTTATTAGAAATTAGAGATTTCCACTTTAAATGAAATCCATCTGAACTAATATCCCAAAAAACCAAAAAAATTGTATTTATTATGATGTTTTCAGTTGCTGAACAGACATGTATATTTTGTTAATTAAAATAACCTGTGAACCTCACAAGAATAGATCAGTTTCTCTTAGTGCATGGTCTGTTTTGTAAGGGATTAACCATGCTGGGAGACTCTTTGCACAGTTCATTGTAAGAAACCTGAAGGGGATGTTTTTACAATCTCAATGTGTCATTTTCTGTACTGGTATATTTGTGAACGTCTACCTTCAATAGACAAATAAACAAAAGGTAGCACCTTTGAGACTAACTAGTTTATTTCAACACGAGCTTTTGTAGACACAAGCCTACTTCCTCAGATTAAATAGACAAGCCATTTCCGATGTTTACTTGAAAAACTTGACATATTATATGAATGAATTGATAACAGTAATTTGTGATTCTTTCAACTCCTGGCTTTCATTTCATGCTGTCACTTTCACAGTCTGAGCTTCCTGTCCTGTCAAATTGCATCTCTCCTCACTCCACCATAATGAACAGTTTATCAATGATGTTTTTATTATGTTCACAGCTTCTCTGTGGATTCTGGTGAAAGAATACAAATACGCTTACAACACAGCTTTGCCCAGTTCCGGGTAGGCCAAATGTACCAGTGGTGTGTACTATTCCTGACGACCCAAACTTGGGATGCTTTTTATCCAGTTAAGGGCTGAACTATATGATGTGACAAATTATGGTTAGTATCATCCATTGTTCATTCATTGTATGCCTCTTACATATCAATATAAACGTAAAATGGTATTGTTGCCTAGCTTTAATAAATGATGTACCCCATTTGTTTACTTTTCAATTGTGATAATTTCACCCTTGTTTGGGGGGGGGGCGGGGGTATTGTCTACTGTACATGCTATCATCCAGTTTTACACATTATCTGAAAGAAGTCAAATGTCATTCATTAGAATTTCTAGGTTGTATGGTTACTCACATGTCCTGTTGATTACTTCATATGATTAAAATAACAGTCCATGTCGGTGTTAGTACAGAATTGAGTTTGAAAATTGTTGAATTTATTTTCAAAATAAATCACAATATGATATGTTAATAACTGTTTTCCCCACAGGAGATCACACAGCCTACAAAGAAGATGAGCAAGACAGTTTGTGGTGCCCGGAAGAATGAATCAAACAACATTATTGAGAGGTTAAAAAACCAGCGACAAGGAAAACTACCTGTTCAAGACGTGTCAGATGAAGTAAGTAATAAATTGAACTATCAGGAGTATTCAGCTAAATCCCTATGTTATTATCAAATAATTCATTATTTTGACTATTGAGAAGATTGCTCTTTAATTGTCTTATCTATTTTACTGATCCCTTTTAGATAACTATTTCTAATAATATTAATCCAAATTTCTCTCAATGTGGACAAAATATGTGGGTGTGGGCCCTATTGATTTTGGTTTTCTTCTTTGTAGAATTCTAGTAGCCGAGCAGAGCTGAGGGCTCTGCAGAAAGAAGTTGAAGAGCTGAGAGCGGAGAACAAGTCTCTGAAGTCAGAAAACAGGTCTTTGAAAGTCGCCTTATCTACTGGTAAGATTTTAAATTTGAGTTTGTGCAAGTTTGCTAACCAGCAAAATGCATATTAAATGACACTGAATTTTAATGGTTAACAAGCGATCATTTGTAAATAATCATTTAATGCAATTAATCTTAGTAAATAATAATTTAATGAGATTTGAAAGTTTTAAAACATTGTTGATCCTTTGTCAACAAGATTCTGCAATTTATGACTATTAACATTCAGACTGAATAATATCAATCCAACTGTCAGTACACATTTTGTATCCTTTATTATGGAGGAGGTGGCAATACGCCAGGCATAGATTCGCCCATCAGAACCACGTCAGCTGCCGACACCATCAACATCCGAACCCTTGCCACATCATATGCCATCACCCTCATCACCAGATCCATCAACTGAATCATCCGAGGATTTAAGTGACGCCGGGATGTAACCACAGCTACTGTAAGTAAATTATTGCTGTCACCGTTTGAAATTAATTATCTGTATCAATTAAGAAAATTGAACATTTCCGAGTCTTGCTTGCTTGCATTAATCGTTTTCATACCTGTATTATCAAGATTGTTAAAACTAGTCAGAAGGTTAATGCTTGTTCGATTTTTTTTTCTAAAATTTTGTGAAATACGACATTTAACCTCTTTCCTTTCTTTGCAGGAATCACACCAGCCGCTTTCACGAATGGCAGTGAGTAGATGTACTAAAAATTCGGCACAGAAGTTCGTCAATGATATGATGTATGCAATGTACTCCCTGGACTTCATGGCATTCCACTCCTTGTCCGGCACGGTATGAAGTCTAGCAAGACTAAAAATGATGACACAGTGAAGCCGGTGTTGAATAAAGGAGACATTCAGTTCATTATTGATAAGTATTTCCCACCCATCACAAGAACACAGTAGTAATCATAATATGGTTTAATTCATAATACCTTAATTAAATTCAATTTACTGTAATCAAATGCCGTTGTCAACAAGTTCAGACTCTCAGTAATGTCCATTTGAAGTGTATGCTAAATAATTTGCCAACTCAACATTTTTTCTTTTTTTCTCCTTCCAGTTGAAACTCGTAGAGTATTCCCCGACAAGAGAGAAGCGGACATCAGAGCCAGTATTCGCCTGAAGCTGAACAATTCTTTGAAGCAATTAAAGAAGTAGTATTTTTACATTAATGAAGTGTTTGGACATTAACTGAGTGCATTTTATAATGTTGTATGGAGCGATTCAGTGCTAGTAGAATAAATATAGTATTATATCAGAAACTATTGTGTTATTTTCATTGTGTTATCAGGGCGTTGTCATTATCTGAAATAGATTATGCTACAATGTTGTTCAGTATTGAGGATGTAATGTAAATACCCAGTCCAAAGTGAAGCTATCAATCTATAGTTTTCTATCAAAATATATATTCTATAATGCCCTTGATTTCCATCAAAATCTATAATGCTATAGTTTTCTATATAAAGTAATGAAGCTATAGATACTATAAAATTGCATAGAGAGCTGTAGTTAATTTATGGTAATCTATAGTTAATTTATAATAAGCTATAGTTAATTTGTAGTAAGCTATAGTTCATTTGTAGCAAGCTATAGTTCATTTGTAGTAAACTATAGTTCATTTGTAGTGAGCTATAGTTCATTTGTAGTAAGCTATAGTTCATTTGTAGTAAACTATAGTTAATTTGTAGTAAGCTATAGTTCATTTGTAGCAAGCTATAGTTCATTTGTAGTAAACTATAGTTCATTTGTAGTGAGCTATAGTTCATTTGTAGTAAGCTATAGTTCATTTGTAGTAAACTATAGTTCATTTGTAGTAAGCTATAGCTCATTTGTAGTAAGCTATAGCTCATTTGTAGTAAACTATAATTCATTTGTAGTAAACTATAGTTCATCTGTAGTAAGCTATAGTTCATTTGTAGTAAACTATAGTTCATTTGTAGTAAGCTATAGAATTTCAGCTGTAGTAAATCCGCAAAAGTACCACAAAATCGATAGTAATCTATAGATTTCAACTATAGATTTTTATGGTAAATTTTCATAAGGGATATAAGAGTCTGTAATACAAAGACCTATTTCATATCACAGCATCAGCACCAATTAAAAAACGCAACCAACAATCATAGTATACATAAACATATACTAGCGCCCTGCAAGACAGAAGCGGTCAACAGTTTTTAATGATGCGGCAAGACCTCATGATGTTCTAAAAATGTCAAATCCCTATCGCTGATCAGTATTTTTAATTCATATGTTTTTCCTTAAGTCGTTATCTAGAGAATGATGTATCTCAGTCAAGCCTTGATTGTGACTTTTCATATGAACACCATGAGGATCCTGCAGTAAATGAGTTCATATGGCCCCTAGCCCTGGGTTAAGCGAAATTGACACAAGTTACAAAACGAAACGCCGTAGATCTTACACGCAACGCTCGTATTTTGCTAACACAGCATCTAGCAAATTCTACTAGGCGAGATATGTATACGCCGTATGCAGGTCCCACTAAAATATTGCTGGCCAGAAATATTGAACACTCAATGCATGACGAATGCATTTATCACACATGACGAATTCATTGTTCATATGCATATCCCAGAAATCATTTTAAGATTCTTTGTGTAATAAGTAGAATTAACAGAAAAATACTTTCAAATATGGCATTAGAGGCAAATTTGAGAAAGGAATGCTGCATTCGAACGATTTACATGTATGTTGCGGGAAGCCATCCAGCGGACTGACTGCCTAGTTTCTAGTCTTTTCGAAACTCACTGAAATTCTGTAAGCTACTGTGCATATAATCTGTTTCACCGATCATGAACTGCTACAGCACCGGATGCAAAATCAAATGACTATTATCCGAGGGTTCATAAAAAACTAAGTTTGACAGATTAAGATCTCGCTGTTTAAGCCGAAGATTCATTGTTACTGCCGATATTTTTTGTTTTAATGTAGTGGTGGTCTTACTTTTACGAGGCTAATCCACCTCAATTGGCTTTTCCATAATTGAATTGAGACGGCGCCGTCTTCAGTAGGGTTAATTACAACACATATAAGGGAAGTGGGAAGAGGTGCCGACATACTGACTGCGTCACATGACTTCACAGAATAGTCCTCTGGTTAACCTATTCTAAAGCACATACTAAGAATCTAACAATTCGTGATATGTGTTGTATCTCAGGTACGCTTTTATTGTACCTGTTCATGTGGCAACTTGGATGATATGACCACACGGCCCCTAGCACCGGCATAAGCGGTATTAGATACAAATCTAGAGAGCTATGATGGAAATGCTCTGACAACTCGTATACTGGTAATTGGTGAGCTGTTTCGCTGTGACAACTCGTACATTGGAGATTGGTGAGCTGTATCGTCGTCAGATGTAAATGACGGCATTTAACACAAAAGACTAGTCTGTAAAGCCCGATGTCGACCCAGCATCAACTTCCCACAAGTGCCAGCATATATCAAAGACCAAAAGGTCTGTACAGGGGGCGGGCCTCGGGGACGAAACGTCCACCAGCAGAATCTCGCCATATACAGGAAAAAATTACAACACATATAAGGGAAGTGGGAAGAGGTGCCGACATACTGACTGCGTCACATGACTTCACAGAATAGTCTTCTGGTTAACCTATTCTAAAGCACATACCAAGAATCTAACAATTCGTGATATGTGTTGTATCTCAGGTACGCTTTTATTGTACCTGTTCATGTGGCAACTTGGATGATATGACCACACGGCCCCTAGCACCGGCATAAGCGGTATTAGATACAAATCTAGAGAGCTATGATGGAAATGCTCTGACAACTCGTATACTGGTAATTGGTGAGCTGTTTCGCTGTGACAACTCGTACATTGGAGATTGGTGAGCTGTATCGTCGTCAGATGTAAATGACGGCATTTAACACAAAAGACTAGTCTGTAAGGCCCGATTTCTAAGCATCGCACATTTCATCAAGGCTAACATCTAAACTGACCACTATTGGGGAAATTAAAGACTTATTATTGACAATAGTTCATCATTTTTTACAAGGAGCACGAGGATGGAGCTTATCAAGTTGTCATTTCAGTTTTCTGCATTAAGCCTGTTGTAGTACATCACGTCAATCGCCTCACTGCTGCATAGAAATACCCCATCCACCATTAAGATGTTTTGGATTCCCCTCGCACGGCGCATCGCCGGAGTGGCATAGCCACAATACATTATACCAATCAGGCATTGTTAATCGATGTTTTCCTTACTTTTAAATTATTTCTAATAGCTCTCTTGACTGACAAACTGAAAAGTTTTTTCAAAACGTTATTAACCCATTAAGTATAATAGCCATGTAAGTACTAGTGCCCCCGCGTTCACAACCATAGCTGATATTCGGTCTCGCAAAAATCATTATTTTGGGGTCAAGTCCTGTGAAAACGACGTATGTGGTTATGGGGACAATCTTCATCCGAACGGCTACATCGTAATCTATCAACATTTCCTGGTTGAAGTGGACATAAAATCTAATTGAATCTTGGAGGAGCACGGTTATCTAGCTAATATCCGAGGTATACTCATACTTATGAGTCCTCATGGTCATTGGGGCTGTTTAATATCCTTTGATTGACTGCACATTTTTTTGGTTCTTTTTTCACGCAACTGTTACTCAAAGAGAAACTATTTAGCAGGAAATTGCACCGATCAAGTTTATTATTGATGTGAAGTTTTTATTTAAAGTAACGTGATTAGATTCATCATAACGAGACATTTTAGCTCGCTCTTGCTGGGATCCCGTTATAATAGTGGACTCGAAGATTAGATTGAACATTTTTTCAAGAATGGCAGAAGTTTCAGAATAATTAAAAACATAACAACGATTTTCTCGGCGACAGGAGGGTTTATCGAAATATGCCATATTGAAAGATGGCTGATCTCACCTCGAGAGCGATCGAGCTATTAATTTTCCTCGGATATAACACGTTTGATCGAAATCCTTCCCCATCACACTAAGGAACACTAGTGAAAACATTAACATAGATAGATTTGCACATTTTAACATCAAACTTCATCTTCTGTGATGTCCTCGTATCTGTATCATCATTGTGCCACGCCAACTCGGAAATATCCCAACTCGATCCGATTTGACAGTGTAAATTAAACAGAATTTAGGCCAATTTAGATCGCATCTCTGGATTATGTTACTCACTGAGCAGCTTATTTCCACTTCAATCATACGAATACTACAAGAGTGAAATAAAAATATACACTTCGCAGTTGATCGTGGGGGGGGGGGGGCATAACCCCCAAGTAATGCAACCATATTCTCTTTCAAAAATCTGCCGGAGGTTGCCTTTCTAGCAAATGTCAGCTGCCAGGTTTAATTTTTATCCTTTTTCAGGAATTCTTTATTATCAAACTCGCACTTGTCTGCTGAATAAAAGAAGGCCTCTCGTCTTGAATACCACCGACAGACATGATAACTCAAATCTGTCTTGAGTGGAAAGCATAAGCTGAATTCAACTAATTTCACATGATCGTCCAACCTTATTCTGCGGGAGCTGCCCTGTATTAGCCTTCTAGTAGAAGGGATGTGAATGACTGATTAAGTCAGATTTCTGTCTGCGGAGATTAGATTGAAATATGTCCCATATTGAGGAATCTGCTCTACATAAATATTAGATTTCTCCTAGAAATCGCCGAACTTCTGCTTTTTGAAGAAAAGTTTGCTATCTACAGTTAACGAGTTTATGGATTGTAGGGAATGTGTTCCATATTATCTGTTGGAAAGTTAATGCCATACTTCTATATATACCTGCAGACGGACTGCAGGCATGCCATGTGGAAAAATTCTTCAACATCAGCTTGGTACTGGTTGAGATAAATATTCTCCTCACGACTGCCCTTTATTACAAAACCCTAAAAATCAAGCATATGTTATATATTTTGTTCACGTGACTGCCCTTTTTTTCCAAAATTCTTTTATCAAGCATATGTTACATATTTTTTCACACGACATTGTTGCGAGAATACCCTTGGAGTACTTTTGGGATAAAAATCAAGTTGCACCCAGAAATTTGCAACGAAACACCAATTTAGAGGCACAATTCCGAACTTGACTCATGAACTAATAATTGGTTTATGAGATAAAGGATGATGCTAAACAGTGCAACATAGTCTAACATAGGTGGGCTTTGCATTGTCTCACCATTTGGCGGTTTTACTTGGAGGTAACTCTATATAATTGTGTGAAGATTATACACAAGAACATAAATTTTCAGATATTTACTGTTCCTCCGTTTTCTTCTGAAGAATTATTAACCAGCAAATTTTACCGTTCAACGTCGTATTTCATAAAGCAACGGTATCTATCAGCTCAGGATTAGAGTTTGTGACTCATAGTGACTGTTCGTGAGATCATTCTGCCTGCCAAAGACGAACTTGACTGGTGACACATAAATAGTATACATACATATTTTGGTAATTTTGGTAACGGAAATGCGAGTGATTGATTGAAAACGATTTTCTCGGTGGAGAGTTAATCGAAGTATATCACATTGAAAGATGGCAGAGGTGACCTCTAGGAATATTGAACGATTAACTCTTCATGGATACGACCATCCCCCTCGACTCAAATAAGGATTCGTAAAGAAACGTTTGCAAAAGTAAGATTTGTATAGTATGGTGCGAAAGCTCCATTTTGTTATGTAGCGAATACATTAGGTTATTTTGCAATAGGAAGTCATGTCTGCCATTTTGGAATAATAGAAACAGTTGTCTTACAATGACTATCCCAGTTATCATTTAGGAAATGCTTGCGATAGCATAGTAAAATTTATAGAAGCAAATTTAAGAAAAGAATGATGCAGTTTAACGGTTTAGGTTGTGTGAAGTGATCCAGTTCTACATTATTTTTCGAAACTCGGCTCAAACGCTGTAAACTACAGCGCATATAATCTTGTTCTCGTGTCATGAACTTCCAAAGCAGAGGATGCAGAATTAAATGGCAATTTCCCGAACTGTTGTAAAAAAAAATCATCTGATAGATTAAGATTTCTTTTTCCGAGATGAAGATTCATTGCGACGTTCGATATTTTTTTTGTTTTTAAAGTACTCATGGTATTACTTTCACGAGGCTAATTCACATCAATTGGCTTTTCTATAATTGTATGGAGATTTTCAGTAGGTTTATTGCCAGATATTTCAAAGCATCGCACGTTTCATCAAGGCTAACATTCAAACTGACCATCATGAGGGGAAATTAAAGACTCCGGATTATCGACTGGTTAATCATTTGTTTTTCAGGGAACGCGAGGATGGAGCTAATTTAAATTCAATTTTTCTGCAAGAAGCCTATAGTAGTAATCCGTATATCACGTCAGTCGCCAACTTGCATTCAATAAATACTCCGTCGTTTTGACTATCTGGCAGTTCGTCATTGTCCAACACATGACTTGTGAGAGTTACTACATCATCTCTCTCAAATATTTGTATCTAATACCGCTCAAGTGGGTGCCTGGGGCCGTGTGGTCATGTTATGCGATATGTCCACATGAACCGCTACAATAAAAGCTTGGCTGGGATACAAATTATCACATGGATCACTCCTGGTTCTTGTGATGTTTTAGAAATATGCAGTCACTATATTTATCTGTGGGGTCATATGACTTCTTGTCAGTACTCCGGCATCATTCTCCACCACCCTTTTAATTTTTTCTTCTAATATACACATTGCTTTATGCCCGTCAGGCATTGTTAATCGATGTTCTCGTTATTATTCCCAATAGCTCTATTGACTGTGAAACCGAAAAATCGTTTCAAAACATATTACTCCATTAAATATAATATCTAGATAAGATATAATTCACAATTATGGATGATATTCGGTCACGCAAAAATTAGTTCAGCGGCTCAAATCCTGCTATTGGGGGCAGTGTTATGCTTCATGCCAGTCAGCGTCTACGATTCCAGAGTGGCTGCGATACAAATTATCACTGGGATCAGTTGTTGTTCTTGTGATGTTTGGAGAAATATGCAATCAGTACATTGCATGTGGGGTGATATGACTTCTTGTCAATACTCCGGCATTATTTCCATCACATTTGTTCCACGTGCAGTGGAGTGAGCCCGTGAAACGAAGTATCTGCTGAGCGGACCAAGAGCAGCGTCATTGAAACAATCCGTCATATTGACAGAAGTACCCTTCTCCAAACAAAACAAGTACTGAGAAACCTCAAATCGAAAGAAGTTCTGACAAATCTCCAGAGTAAATTCGTCATAGTCCCAGCAGACAAAGCTCCAAATAATATAATATTCATATGTAAATATTACTACTGCAAGGCTCTGGTTAAAGAATTGAGTGTAAACATATCATCATTAAATACGCCCACTTACTCCCATACTGCATTTACTCTGGAAGATTTAAAACGTTCACAAAACGTTCTCAGAGAAAGAGGTATTACCATACAAAGCTAGATTCATAGCTGGTTCAAGAAGCTGAACCACCAAGCTTCTTTCAACCCTTTTGACGAGGGCCCTTCAGGAGGTAAAGGTAAAGGTATTGCGCCATTTTTTCTAAAAACTCTGGCGTTGAATATATGCGGATATTAAAAAACGCGAAATGTCTTACGGAAGAACTTGATGCTAAAGGTCAGATAACGTAGTCATGTATCCATATGGTATTTTCGACTCTCTATACTACAATCCCTCATCAGGACATTATTGACCATCTAAGTTTATTAATAGTATCTGTGTTCGAGAAAACTGATCGTAGATATATTGATGTCAGAAGCCACAAAGTATTCTTTAGCTCTACTACATACAAGAGATATCTTTCATGGGATGTTTCTTTGTTTATAGAGTTGCTTGAATTTCTCATTGAAGATATCTATGTGAAATTTGGCAACAGAATATATCAACAGCATATAGGTATTCCAATGGGTACTAATAGTGCACCCCTGTTGGCGGAGTTATATCTGTTCTCTTATGAAGATGACTATATACAGGCGCTGTCAAAACCCGATCATTTCAAAGCCCGTTCCTTCTCATTCACCAAACGCTATAAAAACGATCTTCTCGCTGTGGATAATCGCTATATAAATGACGCAGTGAAGGATATATATCCACCGTCACCGGATTTGAAGGAAACTACAGATAGCCCTATCGGCACATCATATTTAGACCAATATCTCTATAAAAATGTAGCGGGACTTCTATCTCGCCGACTTTATGACAAAAGAGATGATTACAATTTCGATATCGTAAACTACCTCTTTCTGGACAGTACTATTCAAGTGGTACCTGCATTACATATGACGTATACATATCTCGCCTAGTAGCATTTGCTAGATCCTGTGTTAAATGTGACGATTTTAATCAACGTCAGAAAACATTGTTGCAAAAACTTATAAAACAGGGCTATACCACCAAGCGCCTCCACTTAAAATTTCTCAAATTCGGCGATACATATCGCATGCTGATAGCCAAATACGAGCGTAGCGTACAAGATCTATGGCGTTACGTTTAGTAACTTGTGTCTAATTCCGCCAAACCCGGGGCTAGGGGCCGTATGAACCCATGTTTTTCAAGATCCCCTGGTGCTCATGTGAACAGGCACAATAAAAGCGTGACTGAGATACATCATTCTCTAGATGACTTTGCAACGAATATCATATGGATTAGGAATACTGATATTTTTGGAACATCATGATGTCTTACCGGCATCATTGAAAACTGTTGACCGCTTCTCTCTTGCAGGAAACTAGCCTATGTTTATGTATAGTATGATTATCTTTTTGAATTTGGTGCTAATGTTGTTATATGGAATATGGAATAGGTCTTTGGATTATGGACGCGGATATTCTTTAATGGACGACGGCTGAATTACGAATGACGGATCAGACGCTTGTAATGTGTCATCGTGTATCTCCACATCCGAACGTCTTCAGCGCAATTTATCGGATTTGCGTATTCAACAGTTCCTTATACATGTAGAAGTAGACATACAATGTAATTGAATCTTGTTTCACGGTTCTATAGTTGGACCGATCGATGGATGGGAGCCTCTGGGCCGTTTTGTATCTTTTGATGGGGTGTGCATTTAGTGTTCGTCTTTTGCACAATTATCAAGCTATTGAAGCTATTGAACAGGAAATTGTACCTCAAGGCTATTATTGATATGAAGTTTGTTTTATTTTATAGCAACCTGATTCGATCCATGATAATGAGACCATTAATCTCACTATTCCTGGGATCCCATAAATAATAGTTGACTGGAAGATAACACTGAACACTTTGTTAAGAGTGACAGAAGATTCATAATAATTTAAAGAATTAAAACGATTTTCTCGGCAGCGAAATATGGCCTTCTGAAAGATGGGGGATCTCATCTCAAGAGCGATCGAGTTATTAATTATTCTCGGATATATCACATTTCCCTACACTAAGGCACAACAGAACATAATTTAACATAGGTAGATTTGTACAAATTATCAAACTTGATCTTTCGCTGGTGCCATTTTGTAACGAATCCACGTGGAACCTTATCATCATTGTGCCACGTCGGCGCAAAATATCCAACAGTGTAATAAAGAGCAATGTGACCAATTTAGATTTTATTTCCATTTTTTCCATACAAATACTACGAAACTGAAATAAAATATACACTTAGACCGTTGAGTGTGGCAGGTCGTCGTAAACCCCAAGTGATGCAACCATATTCTCTATCAAAAATCGGCTCAAGCAAATGCCACCTGCACAGGTTAAAATTTTCATCCTTTTTCATGAATTTTTCATCCTCTGGATTGCTGAATAAATGATGAACTCTCGTCTTGAATACAGCCCGACATGTTACTCAAGTCTGTCTTGAGCTGAATTCAACTGATTTCACATGATCTTGCAGCCTTATTTGGGAAGAGCTGCTTCGTAGAAGCCTTCTAACGCACCGGCCAATTTTATTGACAGGGAGAGCATCCCAGTCGAGGCTTTACCTAAATGGTTTTGCTAATGGTGATCTCATGACAGGCCGAGGGAGATAATGCAGTTAGATTATAGACAGTCAGACGGAAATAACGATTCTCTTCTGGAATACTTTGTTCGGGAGTTCGTTCTGGCCGACAGATTTGGCCCTGTGTCCCATTACTTTATCCAGATGTCACTATTTATTGTTGTATTTATTGATTTGTCTACATGTGTGTGTGCGGATCTAACTCATCAAGTGTCTCTTCGTGCAGAATAATAGCAGGTCTTTGCGAATGTTGGTGATCACAAGAATGGGAAACGGTAAATGATGTGATATATCCGAGTACCAAGACCAAGTCCCACAACTTCGAAGGATTCTATAATACGAACACCTTAACCCAACCAGGCCTGGAGAGACATGCCAATCTTTCTACCATATCTTCGGAACGACACAACATTGAGGCCTGACATTCCCTGACCTTGTAGTTTATCATATTGGGGTCATTTTGAGCCTATGTGTATAACCCCATAATCAGAAGATCATGGGTAATTTCAAAATGGCCGCCATGTGTGGTACCAGAAGATGATGTTTTCATAAGTTTTTCTGCTAATTTTAGAGTTTTTTTGGTTCGAAAAAGCGGGCAAAATAAAAAAAATAAAAATAAAAAAAAATAAAAAAATCGCCCAAAAACGCCCGAAAAATGGGAAAATAATTGTGACGTCATTAGAGAGGTCATCTTCAAATTTATTACATTTTTTTGGAGAGCTTGATTCAAGGGTATATTGTGGTTTCAGCCTCCTAGATTAAGGTGACTGGAAAATATTTAGACGGAGGAGCAAAATGCCCGGTACCAGGACTGGATATGTCCCCAGAAAGCCCAGGCCTGGCAAGGTTAACAACAGATACAAGAGTGTTCATATAAATCTAAAGCAACTGATCGGACTGATCAACGTCAGGACCGGGAGACCGGATAATATACGAATACATGTAGAATATTTATCATTGATACCAAATTATGTTTTCATTATTCAAGTGACAATGAAGCAACGACTGTTTAAAATCGTTTTATACGAGCCATTTATCTTACAATTTTCTCGGCTCATCAACCCAATGTTTCACTTAAAATTCAGTTTTACGTTCACTGCATTAGCAGCCGCGTTGATACATTTGTCTCCGTTCCCTTCTTATACATATGCAACCGCTCAGAACGTCAGTAGATGGGGAGAGAGGTAGAGAGATATTTTCGTTGGGGTAATTTGTATTTCTCGCACAGCGTTCAAGCAATTTTTTAGTATCGCTCTCAGTTTCAGCGTTTATGGGGAAATTTAATTTTCGTATGGTAGTACATATATAAAACATGAATAAAACGGGTCTCTAAAGATCTGTTACCGTATGATGTGCTCGGAACCCAGCCAAAGTTATTTGGTTCTTCATTGGATATCAGTATATTTAAAGGGCGCCGTATCGGAATCCGTCTCTTTTGAGAAGTGTTTGTTGGTATCTGGGCTTCATAGCGCGAAATTTAGCTTCGGGTTAGTGACACGTTTTTAAAAAAAATATTTCATAGTTCATCATGATTTCGTAGATAAGGGCACAAAACGTCCTCAAAATCAATGTATCTCCGCTGTCCATGGACATTTTTTTATCCTAGTTCGCGGGATTTGTTCGTTACATACTGATCAGCTTCAAGAAAAGTGAAGTAAGTTCTAAAGAGAAGCTATCAAGAACAAGATAGCAGTCTAGGATTAGGAATTACTGGAATATAACCGTGTAAAAAAGCTAACGGACACACAATGAGTACGTGTAACAACGAGAAGCAGCGACATAGAGTGAATGGTGGATTGATGAACATAAGTAACCAATGAATATCGTTAATAATGATGAATTAAGAGTTTCTATCAGTTTCTGAATGTTCAGGAAACAGTAAACGTTTCTCCAAACGTGCAGAACAATATGATAAATAGAAAAATAAGACTTGGCATACAGAGCCCTTGAATAATAATTATTCAAGGTCCAGTTATTACTAATATCGTTCCGTTCTCACTGCACAAATACCGGTTCTGGGTTTTGAAAACTCCAATTTTCAGCACTCTCGCAGTAATGTCCTTTCCCGTGAAGTCTGCGTTCGTTACTATTTTCATGTTTTCGCATGTTACATGGAATATATTTTCAGGGCTATTTCCTCTCGAAATAGTATTTACATTTTAATCGTATAGCGTTTAGGTCCAGCATACAATGTATTACGAGCAATGTCGTCAGACTCAATAGGGATAGGGAGAAAGAGAATTAAGGTTTAACGTCGCGTTCAGCAATATTTCAGTTATATAGCGACGACAATAGGAATAGTAAAAGAATATACATGTATAACTGTTACCAATAACAGTCCATTTGTCTGAATAAACAATTGTCAAGATAACATAGCCTAAACTGAGAACTATCACATAGTTCTTGGTTCTGTGTCTCGTTTTAACCGGAATAAAACCAGATCATCAGTACTAGTAGATTAACCCTTATCTGTAATAATTGATAAGGGATTTCCGTTTCATTATTTCCTCCATAAGGAAACTGCATACAAAAGAATATACCAAACTCAGTTCAAGGAACTAATCTTAAGGACATTTATTTATCAGCATTGTGCTACTGAAGGCTAGAAAACTGAACATCAAAGGAAACTGGTTTTTCAGTTGTTTTTTTTTCAGATAATGAGTCTGGTCAAATTCTACGACATGAGAAAAATGGCGTATGCAACTGCCAAAGAAAGAAAATTAACATGAGTTTAGCGCTTTCGCCTGAAAGCAATTATTTAGAATTTGAATTGATGATATTCTCGAAAAGTTGATGAACAGTACAATCTTAAACACAAAATAAAACGCAACTCTTCTCTTTATTCGATCACCTTATATCATCTTCGCGACAGATGTTATTGCAGTTTGTTTGAATGTCCAAATTGACTCTGTGGAAGCAATTTCATTACAATATCCCGATCTGGATCAGCATTCTTCACAACTGGTTCGTACTTTGTTCCGTTATACAATGAATTGAAATGGATATTTCGAGTACCGTGAATCAAAATGTATTGAAAAAGGTCTGTATTTGATTATATGAGGTGGATTTTGGCTTGTATGCAATTACTTCTTGCGCTTCATGTGGGCTTTATGTATATCAATTAACAAGTTAATAGATTGTAAGGATTACAAGCGTCTAGTCCGTTATTCATAATCCAGCCGTCGTCCATTAGAGAATATCCGCGTCCATAATCCAAAGACCTATTCCATTTCCATATAACAGTATTAGCACCAAATTCAAAAAGACAAAAGTATACATAAACATAACAATCCTTTCGAAATCATATGTGATTTATTTGAGACAGAAGTGACATCACAGGTATTAAGTTACCCGTTTAAGAATTTAGCCCATGTCATCTGTTGGAGACCAAAATCATTGCGAATTAATCCCATATTTCTACATATATTCATGCTGACATGCGATCTGAAAAATTCTTCAACATTAGCTCGTCGTTGCCCTTTATTACAAATTCTTTCATCAAGCATATGTTATGTATTTTGTTCACGCGACATTGTTTCGACATATCATCGATGGACTTGAAATCTTCAATAGAGTTGATAACAACGATTCAAACTAACAAGAATTTACAAATGTTACCTGAGGAAGCATTTACCCAGACCCAGTATCCCAACAGCACTCTTCCGAGTAAACAATGGCTAAATATCGGTTGACGAAAGCAGCCCTATATTTTTCTTTGAGCATAGTATACATAGTAGGAGATGCTAGATCCTGTGTTATAAATGTGACGATATTAATCAACTTCACAACACATTATTGCAGAAACTTATAAAACATGGCTATTCTCTAGATGATGACTTTGCAACGAATATCATATGGATTAAGAATACTGATCAGCGATAGGGATTCGATATTTTTCGAACATCTTGATGTCTTGCCGGCATCATTGAAAACTGTTGACCGCTTCTCTCTTGCAGGAAACTAGCCTATGTTTATGTATACTATGATTGTCTTTTCGAATTTGGTGCTAATACTGTGATATGGAATATGGAATAGGTCTTTGGATTATGGACGCGGAAATTCCTTAATGGACGACGGCTGAATAATGAATGGCGGACCAGACGCTAGTAAAATGATTTCAAAGACAGCACTCGCCTGTAACCCACTTGGCGTTACGCAACAGCCACTTTTACTGACCGGGAGAGCATTACAATCGGAGATTTATCTAAATAGTTTTGTTAATGGTGATCTCCTGACAGTCTAGTGGAGGTAATGCAGTTAGATTATAGACCAATCAGTCGGAAATAACGATTCTCCTCTGGAATGCTTTGTTCGGAAGCTCGTTCTGGTTGACAGATTTGATCCTATGTCTCATTACTTTATCCAGATGTCACTATTTATTGCTGTATTTATTGATTTGTCTGCATGTGTGTGTGCGGATCCAACACTTCAAGTGTTCCTTTGTCAAGAGTAATCACAGGCCTTTACGAATGTTGGTGGTCACAAAAAGGGGAAAAGATAACTGATGTGATATATCCGAGATGTATCAGGTCTGGGGGATATACCAAACTCTCTAGACTATCTCCGGAACGACCCAACATTGAGAGTTGATACTCAGAGACAGTGAGACTATCAAACTTGGGTCATTTTGTGCGTATTTGCATCGCCCCACGATCAGAGAATCATGGATAAATTGAAAACGACGGACCTGTGTGATACCAGAAAAGTATGGAAGCCGGCCAATCGTTTTGTCGCCTTTGATAACGCGCGGCGCGAAAAACGAGATTTTGTTGAATTTTGCGAGATTTTGCATTTTTCTCGTCTTTTCGTTTTCTCGTGTTTTGGTAATGTGCGGCACGAAAACACGAGATTGCAAGGCGAAAAGACGAGAATCCGAGGCGGAAAGACGAGAAAACGAAGGACAGAAATCTCGTCTTTTCGCCGCGTTTTTTCGTTTTATCGCTTTATCAAAATGCGAAAAAACGAGAACACGAGATTCGATCCGATCTCGTCTTTTCGTTTTATTCGCGCTATCAAAAGGCGAAAAAATCAGAAAACGAAAAGACGAAAAAACGAGGAAACGAAAAGACGAGAAAACGAAAAGACGAAAAGACGAGAAAACGAAAAGACGAGAAAACGAAAAGACGAGATTCGATATAATCTCGTCTTTTGGTCTTTTTGCGTGGCGTCCATAGTGCGCTGCTATTCAATTCTGCGCATGACCGGAAGCACCTGAAGTTTGGGAAGGTTAGTATTTGTGGTCCACTTTGTTGTTGTTCTTTGTGTGTATTTGCTTCTATAAAACAGTTTGAAACGACACATTTTGACTTAGGTTTTTGTTGAGAATTGTGGTACAGTACCGCCGTTAAAGAGGTTCTGTAAGATAGAAAAAGTGGACTTAGTAAAAGGTTAAGAGCTACAATAATTTGGGGAAACTTTGCCATAATTTTAAACCACAAATACTCACCTTCTCAAACTTCAAGTGCTTCCGGTCATGCGCAGAATTGAATGCCAGCGCACTATGGACGCCACGCATTATGGACGCCACACGAAAAAACGAAAAGACGAGATTGTTCTCGTGTTTTCGTCTTTTCGTTTTCTCGACTTTTCGTTTTCTCGTTTTTTCGTCTTTTGATAACGCGAGAAGACGAAAAAAAAACGCGTCGAAAAGAGGATATTTCTGGCCCTGGTTTTCTCGTCTTTTCGCCTTGCAATCCCGTGTTATCGTGCTGCGCGTTATCAAAACGAGAAATCGAAAAGACGAGATAAAGGCAAAATCTCGCGAAATTCGACACAATCTCGTTTTTTCGATTTTTCCCGCCGCTCGTTATCCAAGGCGATAAAACGAAAAGACGAGATTGGCGGCATGCGGCTTCTATGGTAATGTAATTGTTTTTTTTTCGGTAAAGTGTTTGCTTTTCTATGGGTAAATGTGGGAAAAATAGATAAAATGGAATAATCTAACCATTGCGGCCATAATGGATTTTTTAAACATTTTCTGGGACAGCTCAACTCATGGGTATAGTGTGGTGTGTTTCAACCCCCTAACTCGAGGGGTAAGAAAAAGGCAGGGAGGCGAATTGTCAACTCCCTTCTCACCAGGTACCAAACCAGTCCAGGCCTGGAAGGGTTAACGACATAGTATATCATACGAATGACAATAATAAGATATCAGACTGTTCAAATAAATCTAATGGCAACTGATTGTGACTGATCGGAGTCAGGATTAGGAGACCAGGTCATATACTAATACATGTAGAATACTTTTTATTTGATAGCAAATTCTGTATTCATTCTACCAGTGATATTGGAACAAAGATTTTTTAAAATCAACTCAAAGCTTCAATAAAAATTCAGTTGATCGTTATACAAGTGAGCAGATTGTGGGGTAGGGGAGGAATCAAGGAGTATTTTCGTTCTCGGATAATTTGTATTTCTCTCATAGAGTTCAAGAACTCTTCTGTCCCGTTCTTAGTTTGAGAGAAATTTTCTGCGTTTTACAGAAAATTTAAATATCCATATGTTAGTACATGTATTAGAGATGAATAGAGGGGACCTCTAAATTATAAGGCTTAGAATCTGTAGCAACGTATGATGGCAAGCTTAAATTATTTTAGCCAAAGAATCATGTTCTGTGTTTTTTGGTTCTTCGCTGAATAATGGGCATATGTATAATGGGCGTCATATCTGAGTCTGTCTCTTTTGGCAAGTGTGTTTTTGATAACCGAGTTCGATTTGACAAAATTCAACTTGGAGTTACTGACACGTTTTTAAAAACATTTCACTATTCATCATGAATTCGCAGATAATGGCACAGAAGGCCCTCAAACTCTATGTATCACCACTATTTCAAGGATCTTTTTATCCTAGTTTTTGCGGGGTTCAGTCGCTATACTCTGTTCAGCAGCCAGAAAATGTGGAATATGTACAAGAGGTTCTAAAGAGAAGCTATCAAGAAAAAAAAGAAGCAATTTCAGAGGGCACCGCAGTAAATCCTGGATTAGGAATTGCTTGAATATAGCCATGTCAAACAGGCAAAGAGAAACCGCTGAATACATAAGAGTATTGAATGATGTCAACTGACATATGTAATTAACCAATGAATATTGACAATTTTGAATTGCCAGTGTCGGTCAGTTTCTGAATGTTCAGGAAAGAGGAAGGGTTTCCGTAATCCGGCAGAATAAAATGATAAAATAGTACAATATGATTCAGTATACAGAACTCTTGAATAATAAATATTTAAGGTCCAGACATACAAACCTTTTTCCGCACTCGCTGGACAGGTCCCGTGTTATGGATTATGAAGCCCTCAATTTTCAACACTTGTAATCGCGCCTTTTTTTGTGAAATCGGCGTTTGTTACTATTTTCCTGTGTTGGCATATCACATGGAAGATATTTTCAGAGCAATTTCCCCTCGAAATAGTAGTTACATTTTAATCATACAGCGTTCAAGTCTAGCATGCAGGCTAGTATGGGCGGTATTTTATCACTCAATAGGAATGGTAAAAGAACATACTTGTATAACTGATAAAGATAGGTTTATTTGCCTGAATAAACAGTGGTCAAGATAACGTAGCCTAATCTGAGAAATTGACTGTTACACAATTCCTGGTCTAGTTTCATCTGGAATAGAGCCAGATCTATAATCTGGTAGATAATAGATTAACCCTTATCTGGAACAATTGATGACTCAATTCCGTTTCGTTATTTCTTCCACAAAAAAATGTATACAAAAGAATATATCAAACTCAGTTCAAGGAACTAATCTTAAGGACATTTATCTATCAGCATTGTGCCACTGAAGGCTAGGAAACTGAATATCAAAGGAAACTTTTATTTTTCAGTTTTGTTTTTGTAAAATAGTGAATCTGGTCAAATTCTACGACATGAAGAAAATGGCGTATACAACTAATAATGAAAGAAAATTAACGGAAGCTTAGCCCCTTTCGTTGAAAAAAAAACACAGAAAAAACAAGAGTCATTCAGTATTTGTCCGAACAGTAAAATCTTAAACACAAAATCAAATGCAACTATTCTCTCTATTCGATCAACTTATATCATCTTCACGGCAGATGTTATATACAGTTTGTTTGAATGTCCAAATTGATTTTGTGGAAGCAATTTCGCTACAATATCCTGGTCTTGAACATGATATATAACCCATAGCATTCTTCACAAACAGGATTGAAATGGATTTTTCGAGTACCTTGAATCAAAATGTCTTGAAAAAGGTCTGTATTTGATTATATGAGCTGGATTTTGGCTGGTATGCAATTTCATGTGGGCTTCAGATGTGATTGGAATACTTAAAGTGATCGTAAGCCCTGAAGTAAAGTTTCCATCAGATGAAAGACCATTGCAAACAGTGTGAGAAAATAATTATTGTATTTTTTTACGATTTTATTACACAGAGTAAACTGCAAATAAAGCATGGTATTCTATGGTGGTCTGTTGCAATCATATTTAGGTCCAGTGACGTCACTCTGCCTTAATACATATATTTCAAACTTTGTATGCACATTCCAATGCTTGATTCAGGCTTGAGGTGTGTATACTTTGAGTTTCAACACAGATTCAGTGTTTCAATGTGCATGTTTCACCAAAATCTGAGAGATAGTAACTATCAAAGTGTCAAGTCAATTCGAATCTTGCTTTTAATTTCCCCGATTTCGGTGAAACATGCACACTGGAACAGTGAGTCTGTGTTGAAACTCAACGTATACACACCTTAAGCTTGAATCAAGCATTGGAAAGTTCATACACAGTTTGAAATATATGTATTAATGCAGTGTGACGTCACTGGACCTAAATATGATTGCAACAGACCACCATAGAATGTCATGCTTTATTTGCAGTTTACTCTGTGTAATAAATTCGAAAAAAATTACAATAAATATTTTCCGGCACTGTTCGCAATGGTCTTGGGATTACGATCACTTTAAGATGATTATCTCAGAGCTGTAACATATTTATCACCAAAAACGATGTTTTCGACTTGTCAGTTACAGTTGATGAATCAAACTCTATCTTAGATTATTGTAATTTTTAGAGCAAATGTAATCCCGTATACAGGAAGAGCCCCGCTATGTCACTGGCAAGATAATCTAACAACCCTACGGCGTTACACATTGCTTTTCGAAAACAGAATGGTAGCACAAAGCTGTAATATTATGAGACAGTAACATCCAATTAATTAAGGAATAAAATAATAAAATTGATGATGATTCATGTACGGAATTCTTTGCTCTCTCGTTGACGAATGTCACTGAATGTAATAATAGCTTTTTCTGGCTTCCAGCTTGAGACTTTTATCCTTGAGGGCACATAGGCGTATATAGTGTCCGGAATGGTGAAGTTCTTCCTAGATTTCATCACTGGGTTGATGTTCTCAATTCAAAATGGAGCCCTGCTATGCTGGATTCGGAAACATGCTTAGACTTAGTACGGTTATGCACGTCTCAGGGAGAACATAACCAGTCTGTCCAGTACTGTCCAGTACCAGCGAAGATCAGAGGCGGTTGTATTCAGCGTTATGACGATCATGCATATCCATTGTAATAAAGCTCTAGTAGCATGGCATCTAGCACTTAATTATGCGAGAGCTTATATTGACGGCCTGATAAAATCTACAAGATATCCGAGACGTCGTCCCGTTATAAGCAGTTTCCTCAGTCTTCATTATCTCTGGGGATTGTACTCCTGTTATGTGTGGTTTGATAATGCGATTGTAGCAGCTTCCCTACTCCAGCTGTCCTTACACTGTTTACCTAGGTCTATGTTTGCTTAACACCATAACGGTCAGAGTTGAAGCTATATGTCTGAAAACAGACAGGAGTGTCAAAACTGTATATATGTTTGATGTAATCCCCAAATCCGACATTCGGTAGGTATCCCTTGCCCGTAATCAATTCATTATCTATACCCGCCTTGTACTGTGGCTTAGGTTTGGAAACGTAAATAAAAAGGCAACAGGAATATTTACATACAATCCCGATCAAGAGAGAGTAACGTCGGCTTTGGTTCGCTGGACGTGATGAGTTTTATCCGGATTACATCCCCAAATGATTTATCAACCTTTGCGTTCAATGATTCTATTAATGGAGTTGATCACATTGCCTATGGAGCCCCAACATTTTAAAAATCTTTCGAAACAGGCTGAATATCCTATTATTAGTGTTTTGACCCCTTGAAATAGGGTAAAAGTCAACAAAAGATTGATATTTAGCAGAACAGAACCATTTATTCATATTACCAGTCGCTCCAAAGTTTTGGGTTGTCAGATTCATCGGCTGGATGGCACAGAATGTTAGGTGGGCAGTAGATGGTGCTTGCAGAACTCCAGAAACGTGTTCGGTATTCACTGCTAGTCAAAAGGCAACTTAGTAAACGCCTTGCAGATGAACCCCACTCCAGCACAATTCCCCACTCCATCCCCTCCCCACCCCAGCCAAATTCCCCACCCCAGCCCAATTCCCCATCCTATCTCCTCTCCATCCAAGCCCAATTTCCCACCCCACCCTCTCCCCACTTTTATTTCAAATTTCAGCAGGAGTGTATAAGTTCCACATTATATGGTAATTTTCAGAAGCTTTGACTTGGAAAAGTTGAGAAAAATGAGCTTTAAACCTGAAAATAGTGCTATTTCCTTATCAATTCAGTGTTATAGCCATTCCCTGGACACTTCCACGCATCACGTAAATAACCATTTTTTTTCATAAAATGTTTGAACGTCATCTACTGCCTTAACTAAAATTGCTTCCTGGGAAATTTCGTTCGATTTGTAGATGCTAATTCATAAGCACCGCACCTGCCGACCCAATATTGTTGGGTCAAAATCACGATCCTTTATGCTTCGAACCAATAACTTTGGGTACGTCACATCTATAACCGAAATTGTTATATCAAAAGTGACCAATCTCTTTTAGTCAATTCAACCCAATGATTCTGAGAGTATACAGTCTGGCGTTATGAATATGAACTAGCACTATCAATATTTCCGTAATTTACTATGAGCCGTTTTCCACATCTGACGGCGACACAACTCATCGGTTTCCGTCAGATGTGTTGGCAGAGGTATTACATCGTTTGTTCTTTGATATTTGTACCTAATTGGCCGGATGACGTTCTATCCCATGATGCAATGTACATCCATGACCACTGCATGGCAGGTGGGAATCATAATACTGTTACCTTGTCATCTCCCTCATGTACTACGACACCAATTTAATTGCCAGAAGAGCGCGCTTTAATTTGGTGTGTCGGCTTACATAGAGGACCTCACGCCTTGCAGCACATGCACTTTATATTGACAATTAAATTGCTGGCGTGTTACATAAGCGATGATAGATTTCAGAATAATTGATCACCTGTATAGTAGATGAATGGATGCACAAATCACCACGTGATTGAAAGAGATAAAATGCCATCAAGGTTTAGGTCTATCCCTAATTCTAGGAGCCGTGTGGTCATTCCGGCTAATATGTCCACATGAACAGCTACAATAAAAGTCTGAGATACAGAAATTCACAGGAATCCTTCGATGTCTTTCGGAGGAATGCAGCCAGAATATCGACCTGTCAGGTTATGTGATTTCTGATCAATACGCCGACATTTCCCCTACTAGCATCCATTTTATTCCTAATACCTAACACCTATTACATGTGAAGTTTCTGGTCCACTTTCAACCACCAAATAGCAACCCTATCTTCGAATTGATGCGAAGACCATGGATGGTCACCGACCTATACTTACTATCAATGTTCCTTACCATGCTTCGTGGCACATTATGGGATTAGAAACAATGTAGTCCAATGCATGGCATTTCATATTTTTATGGTGCGATGCTACATCCAGAGTACGGACGAACAGAAGTGCATTGTAGATTGCTGTTGTCTCCCTGATTGACCTGCAAGCGTATATTGCGAAGCCTCCCCCTATAAAATAAGATTCAAACTATTTCCGACAGTATACAATCGGACTTTCTTCACTCAAATATATACAAGGTAGGATTATTTATTCAGTTCAGGTAAAGATCTGTTTATGTCCCATGATAGAATCTGGATTTCCATATTTGGAAGTGAGAAAGTCACAGGTGAAGAAGAATTGTGTCCTCGGCTTCATTACTTGGATTGAGTGTTCGATGACATTGGGTGAATATGTGAAGAGGAAGACAAAGATTTACTGAGATTTTTGGAGATGATTCATGTAGCTCTAATAGTGGGTACCAAATCATCCCGATCAATCTCATAAAAGACACCTGATCTATTCGGGCCTTACACACAGACGTTGTAAATCTATACAGATAGTAACAGGACAGTCATCTGGTTACAATAATTACTGCTCACAGTCATCATAAAAAATGGGACACTGGATCCAATCTATCTTGTATTAATTCTGAATACATGATTGATGTACATACTGATATATCTTGAGACGAACACACGATCTTGACACAAAACCCCCGTTAAATCTGAAAATTTCTCAAATGTCTGTACATGTCACTCGACAGATATATGTAGGTTTATTGTGTTGTTGGGAAATTTAAGCCTTACGACGCCGGGCATTACAGGTTAGTTTCTCATGGTATTCTTGCATTTAACAGGTTACCCCATGTTGAGGCGTTTACTCCATCAGACGTCCACGATGCCCATCCATTAACATCAGATGAGTTGTTTGAGCTGATCTGTCATCACTGCTAGCGTATGTAATTCAGCTTAACCCTATCTGGCCTGGGCGATTTGGGATGTATCGCAGCCTGGGGGGAGGGGGAGGCGGAAAGTACCCCCTATATATTTTCTCTACCACTAAGGCTAGAGCGCTGAAACTTACCACACAGTATCTTTGGTTCAAGCTCTACCGGGAAATGTAAAACAATTCAGGATGGCCGACATGATGACGTCACAGTGACGTCATCTTTTCGGAAGCTATTTTTCGGCCTTTTTGGGGTCGATTTTTCGAAATTTTCATTTTTCCGATTTTTGTCTCGAAAAAAATCAAGTAAAATATAGAATAATTAGTTTTGCATAAATAAAATACTTTCAAGGAAAATGTGAAGAAATGGAGCGAAAAGATTGAAAAACGCGACCACATGGCCGCCATTCTGAATTTACCCATGATCCTCTGTCCGGGGTATATGAACATAGGCTCAAAATGACCCCAATAAGATAAGCTTAAAAGTCACGAAGTTTCAGCCTCCTCGGTTTTGTCGTTTCGGAGCAGCAGAGAAAAGTTCACTAGGGGAGCACTTTCCCCCCCTCCCCCCCCCTCTCCCCAGGTCAGGTAGGGTTAAGCCGGTGCTGAATGTTAGGTGCCGAGGAATGTTTTCCTGTAGAGTCATATGGTTGCTTTTTAGTCGCCAGACGTCGTCAATTTTTCCCACCTCTTGCATATAGCTCCAATTATATGTTTATTCCATAGTACGTATGATTGTCCTTCATTATGATTTTATTCACTTTAGAAGAACAAGGGAACAGTATTTGCATTTCTTTATCCAGGGAGGTAAACGATTGATGAGTGAACGGACATCAATCGACAACTCACTATGAACAACGGCAGCCTACCAGAAGCTCATTTTCACCACAAGAGGTCGCTTTACACACGAAGTTTTTATTTTCCACATAGAGCAGTGGGGTACGTAGGGACGGCACATCGGCACAATTGTAACGTAGTAGAGATGCATGTTTTACTATGGTGATAGGTAGCAAATGTACTAACATCCCAACTTTTCAACGAACATGTGATGTGTCGCAGTGAACATAATTAGCAGAAGAAATGTCATTAACCGGAAGGAGTATCCGCCGAAATGTCGTCTGCCAGTCGTTATAAGTACTTTTGAAGCTGGGGATCACGTCATGAAAGACTAATAGGACAAGAAGCGGAAACATGAACTTCAATTGACTTCTTGTGATGGCAGATAAACTAGGGTGGCGTCCTTCTGTTACCCAGCTTAGTGCGAGTACGGCGTAATCTAATGTATTTATTGTCAACAACGTCATGGTTGTCTCGATATATTATTGGATCTAAAACAGACACTTCCAAGTCTATTATTATACGTGTACTACGGGAAAGACTGAGATTAAATACCATCTTGATCTTCGCAAAATTTTGCATCAACCAGGGATATTTTAAGTAAACTTCCTGTTCATTACTCAAACATAATCTCGACAAAAATAGCTATGATATGCCAGGAAATGAAATAAACAGATGAGAGTGTACATGTACGTCGCGTGTCCTGGATATTGGACGAACATAACACTGTACAATATTCGTTACCAAACACCCTAATCCAGTAGAAGAGGTAAAGAATGTCAGTGGCGTCGATGAAAAGCGTTTGGCGTTAAAATGTTAGTTTACAAACGTCACAGACTGTAACTGATTATTCTGTCTCGGCCACAACGGTTGATGCAGTGCACACAAACGAAGTTTAACAGATTAGCGAAATTCTGATGAGCCAGACTCCTGAATATTCCATCTACGGTACGTGGACACCGGTTCATACTCCATGTAAGAATCACGAGACAATGCATACAATAGCCAATGTCTAGACTTGAGCTTTTTCAGCTGCACAAAGGTTCGGAAAATAGCTTCCTACATGAAGTATCTACCTGGATACCGGATGTTAAATTTTCTTCAACTTTCGTCTACTGTATTGACATTTGAATAGTGCACTAGTGCAGATATCCTACATGTATTATTAATATATGCAGATCCCTGGAAACGTCAATGCTAATGAAAAGTGAATAGTTGATCAAACATTTATCTGCGGTAATATTTTAGAATTTAAACAAGAGCAATATACACCCGCACAATGGCCGGATTAAAAATGTTGGATCGATTCCGTATTTAAACGTTGATATGGATTTGCAAATATAATATATGCATAATTTGGTGCACAATGATAGATTCTTGTCAGAGAGTTCGGTGACCTTGGTCTTGACATTTTTTTCAGCATGTTTTCGCCTTAGCATAAGAAACTTGAGTGAACATTGAAAACTTTCTACTTGAGAAGTTAGGTCGACGTAAGAAAAAGTCTTACAGGCGTTGACTATTGCAGTGTTAAATGGCCGACATCCCGCTTAATTGCCCCTGTCATCTTACGGTAAGATGTGTTTCGATTACTTCTCCCTAGTACGTAATACAACGTTCTACTCCGTCTCTTGTATTTCTTGTAATCAATTGTTCTTCATATATTTGCGCATCTCTCTCGGTGGTTTGACAAGAGGTAAGTCTAAGAAGTGCCGATGAATCACATTCAAGAGCACGTTGCATTACAATTATGTCCTGTTTTGACCGCGCTGTTCGATAAATTGCATGGGAATGATTGGTTTGGCAGCCATATTTTTGGCAACCAGGTTTTAGCTGAAGAATGAATTCATCAATGGTTGTAATTTGTCACACAGTACAACTAACGGCAATATTGTTTTGAAAGCCTTTTATTCATTTGCGCTGGAACATATGTGTCGGAGTTCAATGACGGTGTGAAATTGAATAGCATAAGCTTCATCACTGGATTTGAGGGAACCTACTGATAGTCATGAGGGCATATCATATTTAGACTTACATTTCTATAAAAATGAAGCGGGCCTTCTTTCTCGTCGACTTTACGACAAGAGAGCGATTACAATTTCGATCCCTTTCTGGTTTCTGATATTCCAGTGAGACCTGCATATGGCGTATACATATCTCGCCTAGTAGCATTTGCTAGTTCTCGTGTAATATGTGACGATATTAAGGTGGTTCAGGACTCAAAGCTATGTACGGTGACCACCAGTATATTTTAACTGCTGATACCTGGGATGTTGCTGAGCAAAATAACGTTGAAAAACACTGGGTCTTCCATTTGGATTTTTCTGTATATGCGCCCAAACACCACCCTGTCAGTAGCTTTGGGACCAAATCAGGATAAATTCATTTTGCGTATGTAAAGCCACACGAATACCACAATGTTTGAAACTTTCACTTTTCTAAGTGAAAAATTCAGGTGGCGTCACGAATATAACAGCATCGTTGTTGTGAATATGTCAGTTGTATACAAATTTCAAATACAATGAAGTTTTCGAACTGTAAGAATGACGTGTTACGAATACAAAATCAATTTTAGAAGAAAAGTTTGCCCGGTGACCTGTTATAACTTTTTTTAGTAGTGATTCTCCTACACTGCGTCGTTTAATTTATCAAATAAAAACATAGTACCTTCGATCTGCTTTGAACATCCATACCCCCATTATCTTTAAAAATCTGTGACGTCAATTGTTTCCCCTCGCTGGCCTCTTTTGTGTCGGAGGTGTAAAATGACGTTACGCTGTACGACCATCACGTCACAACGTTGTTTGAGTACTAAACAACCTTAATCAATGTCACAAAACATTATTGCAGAAACTTATAAACCAGAGCTATACCAGCAACTGACTTCACTAAAAGTTTCTCAGATCTGGTGATACTTATCGCATCTTGATAGCTAAATATGAACGTAGCGTGCAAGTTCTATGGCGGACGTTATTTTGATTTCTGTCTAACCCCGCTTTACTCGGGACTCGGGACCGTATGAACTCATTAACTTCAAGATCCTCATGGTGTTCATATGAACACACACAATGAAAGCGTGACTAGCTGAGATACATCATTCTCTATATAACTTTGCAAAGGAAATCATATAGATTAAGAATACTGATCAGCGATAAGGATCTGATATTTTTGGAACATCAATGAATGACGGACTAGACGCTTGTATTTTGAAGGAGATATACATAGTATCATACCTGTATACTACGAATTTGTTAATGCAGCATGTCTTTTTTTTAACAGTGGTCGGAAATAGCAAGCAAATCATCAACGTGATGTACGCATATTCTTCCAGGTTTTTCACTTCCTTTATCTACAAATGATGAAGACTAATTCAATCGAAACAATTACTATTGTCGCTGGAAGTAATTTCATAATATAACTTGGACAAGATACACGCATGTTCGTCCAGATTTTTCACTTTCCTTATCTGCAAGTGATAATGATTAATCCAATCGAAACAAGTACTGTTGTCGCTGGAAGTAATTTCATAACACAACTTGGCCAAGGTACGTAAATATGAGCCTGAAATACCTTCTTATTGTATCCTGGTGGTGATGTCATATTGTTGTCCCGCATTGATAATACCAGGCGCTCGTGTTTGATGTATTCATTCTCAACAACGTCATGGGTGTCTGGATAGATTATTGAAGCAAAAACAGACCCCCAGTGTTTTATAATTGTAAGATAGGAATCTGAAACAACGGAAATTAACCATTGTACTACGAAAAGGTTGAGATTATATACCGTCATCATCTTTCCATATATAACACCGACCAAGAAAATTCTGTAAGTGGCCTTCCTGCCCATTACCCAAACAACGCACAAATGTATGATGCTGTAGAGAGTGCCACCGCAAACCGTGTACATAGGCCCTATACTGTGGGGAATGCTGTCCAATATTAGTACGAATACAAGAAAACAGACTCAAAATGTAAAAAAAATCGAGTATTCCATCTTCAAGCGTGTATATGTTGTGCAAGCTTCGCTTATCGACATGTTGGTGCAATTATATGATGCTGCAGATAATGACACTGCAAACCTTGTAATACTGTGATGAATGCTGTCCAATATTAATATGTGCGAATACAAGAAAAAAAATCGAGTACTCCAGCCTCAAACTTGTAAATGTTGTGCAAGCCTCACTTATCAATTGTATTATATGCCCATGTTTGTAAATTATATGATGCTCTCCAGAAGGAGGAATAAAGAAGATAATAATAACTGAATTGGAACGGCGCGGTCTTCAATAGGGTTAATGCCCGATATTTCAAAGCATAGCACATTTCATCAAGGCTAACATTCAAACTGACAGTTATGGGGGAAATTAAAGACTCCCGGATTATTGACAATGGTCCATCATTTTTTACAGGGAACACGAGGATGGAGCTTATCAAGTTGTCATTTCAGTTTTCTGCATTAAGCCTGTTGTAGTACATCACGTGAATCGCCTCACTACTGCACAGAAATACCCCAACCACCATTAAGATGTTTTGGACAGGATTCCCCTCGCACGGCGCATCGCCGGAGTGGCATAGACACAATACATTATACCAATCAGGCATTGTTAATCGATGTTTTCCTTATTTTTAAATTATTTCTAATAGCTCTCTTGACTGACAAACTGAAAAGTTGTTTCAAAACGTTATTAATCCATTAAGTATAATAGCCATGTTAGTAGCAGTGCGCCCGCGTTCACAATCATAGCTGATATTCGGTCTCTCAAAAATCATTTTTTTGGGTGTCAAGTCCTGTGAAAACGATGTATGTGTTATGGGGACAATCTTCATCCGAACGGCTACATCGTAATCTATCAACATTTCCTGGTTGAAGTGGACATAAAATGTAATTGAATCTTGGAGGAGCACGGTATCTAGCTAATATCCGAGTATACTCATGCTTATGAGTCCTCATGGTCATTGGGGCTGTTTAATATCCTTTGATTGACTGCACATTGTTTTGGTTCTTTTTTCACGCAACTGTTACTCAAGGAGAAACTATTTAGCAGGAAATTGCACCGATCAAAGTTATTATTGATGTGAAGTTTTTATTTTAAAGTAACGTGATTAGATTCATGATAACGAGACATTTTAGCTCGCTCTTGCTGGGATCCCGTTATAACAGTTGCCTCGAAGATTAGATTGAACATTTTTTTCAATAATGGCAGAAGATTCAGAATAATTAAAAACATTACAATGATTTTCTCGGCGACAGAAAGGTTTATCGAAATATGCCATATTGAAAGATGGCTGATCCCACCTCGAGGGAGATCGAGCTATTAATTTTTCTCGGATATAACACGTTTGGATGGAAATCTCGATCTCCATCACACTAAGGAACAGTAGAGAAGAAATTAACATAGATAGATTTGCACATTTCAACATCTTCTGTGATCTGTATCATCGTTGTGCCACGCCAAGGCCAAAATATCCCAACTCGATCCGATTCGACAGTGTAAATTAAACAGAGTTTAGGCCAACTTATGATACTCGCTGAACAGCTTATTTCCACTTCAATCATACATATACTACAAGAGTGAAACAAAACTATACACTTCGCAGTTGATCGTGGGAGGGGGGAGGGGGACATAACCCCCCAAGTAATGCAACCATATTCTCTTTCAAAAATCTGCCGAAGGTTGCCTTTTTAGCAAATGTCAGCTTCATCCTTTTTCAGGAATCCTTTATTCCCAAACTCGTTCTGGTCTGCTGAATAAATGAAGGCCTCTCGTCTTGAATACCACCGACAGACACGATAACTCAAGTCTGTCTTGAGTGGAAGGCATAAGCTAAATTCAACTATTTTCACATGATTGTCCAATCTTATTTTGGGGGAGCTGCCCTGTATTAGCCTTCTAATAGAAGAAATGTGAATGATTGATTAAGTCAGATTTCTCCCTGTGGAGAGTAGATTGAAATATGTCCCATACTGAACAATCTGCTCTACATAAATATTACATTTCTGCTCGAAATCATCGAAGTAATACATTTTCAAGAAAAGTTTGCTATCCACAGATATATATATGTATCAGTTAATGAGTTCATAGATTGTAAGGAATCCGTTCGAAGCCATATGATTTACTTGATATAGAAGTGACATCACAGGTAACGATCTATTATTAACAGTCCAAAAATGTATTCCATATCAGCTGTTGGAGACCAGTTAACGCCATACTTCCACATATATACCTGCAGATTGCAGACATGCCATGTGAAAAATTCTTCAACATCAGCTTGTTACTGGTTGAGATAAATATTGTCCTCGCGACTGCCTTTGATAAAAAATTCTTTTATCAAGCATATGTTATATATTTTGTTCATGGGACTGCCCTATATTACCAAATTCTTTTATCAGCTTATTTTATTCACGCGACATTGTTACGAGAATACCCATGGAGTACTTTTGGGATAAAATTCAAGTTGCATCCAGAAATTTGCAAGGAAACATAAATTCAGATGCACAATTCAGAACTTGACCTATGACCTAATCATTTATGTATGTGATAAAGGATAATGCTAAACATCACAGTTATATATGTCTAAATATATCCCTGGAACGCTCTCTTCCGCTCATCTGTCGTCCGCTGGGGGTTCTACTATGTTCTGTAGTTTGCTCCAAGCAGTGCATATGGATCGAGATGAGATTTTAGTCTAACATACGTTGGCACTGTATTTTCTCGTCAGTGGGCGGTTTTACTTAGAATTGCAGGATAAAATTACACAAATATATTCCAATGATAGCGACCGGATGACAATACCAATCAAGGTTAGAGTCATCTCCCTTGAAAACTCTACAGGAAAAGGTAACCTTTACTCAAGCACATTAATTTTGAGATATTTCCATCCTCCATAATGCAGGTCTGTATCCTCCATACAAGCCCCTGGACGCAGATTAGGGTAATACAGTTATTACTCAAACAATCCATTGAAAATAACAGCCAATGAACGGACGACGTTCATTCATGCTCCGCCGTGTTCACAGACGAGCCGAATTTATAATGATAATACGCTGAAGAAGGGTCTCTTTGATGTGATAGAGGTGATGACACGTGAGGATCGTTTCATTCAAAACAATCAGGACAACATATAGCTGATTTCAAAGAGGACGAAATATACGACACATTACATGGCTCCAAATTTGCTCATGATAAGGTCGTGTGACAATATGGCTGTTCGGAAATTCCATTAATAAACGACTGAGCATCCTGGTGAATTCGTCTTCTGTCATGGCTCGGCTTTTGTCAGACGAACCATGACTGGGGATGATGAGATATTTATTGCTTTTCCTTGTTCTTTTGAGAAGAATTATTGACCAGCAAGTTTTAACGCTATATTTTATAAAGCAACGGTGTCCCTCGGCCCTGGATTAGAGTTTGCTAATAGTGACTGTTCATGAGATCACTAAGCTTGCCAATGGCGATCTTAATGACGGATGCTGACACATAATTAGTATACATATTTTGGTATAACGGAAAAGTGAGTGATTGATTGAGAACGATTTTCTCGGTGGAGAGTTAATCGGAATATGCCATTTTGATGACAGGTCTGATCTGAATAAAAGTTATTTTGCTATAGGAATACATGTCTGCCGTTTTGGCCTAATAGAAACAGTTGTCTTACAATGCCTATCACAGTTATCATTTCAAAAATGCTTGTGTTAGCCCAGCGAAATTAACAGAAGCAATTTAAGAAAGGAATGCGGCAGTTTGTCGGCTTAGGTTGTGTGAAGCGATCCAGCTAACAGATCTACATTATTTTTCGAAACTCGGCTTCAAACTCAAACGATGTAAAATACTGTGCATATAATCTTTTTCTCGTGTCATGAACTTCCACATCACAAGACGCAGAATTAAATGGTTATTTTCCGAGCTGTTATAAAAAAACATCATCTGATAGATTAAAATTTCTGTTTCTGAGATAAAGATTCATTGCGACGTTCGATATTTTTGTTTGTTTTTAAAGTACTCATGGTATTACTTTCACGATGCTAATTCACATCAATTGGCTTTTCCATAATTGAATGGAGACGACGCGGTTTTCGGTAGGTTTATTGCCAGATATTTCAAAGCATCGCACGTTTCATCAAGGCTAACATTCAAACTGGCCATCATGAGGGGAAATTAAAGACTTCGGATTATCGACTGGTTAATCATTTGTTTTCCAGGGAACGCGAGGATGGAGCTAATTTAAATTCAATTTTCTGCAAGAAGCCTATAGTAGTAATCCTTATATCACGTCAGTCTTCTCACTGGCGCATAGTAATAAACCGGTCACCGGCTTTTCGAACAGGAATTTACCGACCAGCACGACACGCCGCCAGATGTGACATACAAATTATCACAGGGATTACTCTTGGTTCTGGTGATGTTTTAGAAATAAGCCTTAATATGTGTCTGTGGGGCCATATGAATTCTTGTCCGTACGCATGCATCGTCCTCCACCGCCCTTTCAATGTTGCGTCTAATTGTTGTCTGTATACGGTGAGATTCTGCTGGTAAACGTTTCGTCCCCGAGGCTTGCCCTCCGCAAAAATCATTGTGACGTGTAAACATGATGGAGAATGGAGCGCTTGATTGGCGTCGTACCTCACAGGTACATGCATTTTGTTCTGAATACGAACTTGCATTCAATAAATACTCACTCTTTAGGGACGTTTTTGACTATCTGGCGGTTCATCATCTTCCAACAGATGATTTGATAGAGTTATTACACCATCTCTCTTGAATATTTGTATCTAATACCGCTCAAGCCGGTGCTATGGGCCGTGTGGTCATGTCATTCGATATGTCCACATGAACAGCTACAATAAAAGCGTGGCTGGGAAGCAAATCGTTATAGGGATCGTTCTTGTGACGTTTTAGAAATATGCAGCCAGTATATTTGTCTGTAGGGTCATAGGACTTGTCAGTACTTTGGCATCGTTCTCCGCCACCTTTTTGATGTTGCGTCTAATATACATTTTGCGTTACGTCCGTCAGGCATTCTTCATCGAGGTTTTCGTTATTATTCCCAATAGCTCTGTTGACTGAGAAACCGAAAAGTTGTTTCAAAACCTATTACTCCATTAAATATAATATCTAGATAAGAAAAAATTCACCATTACGGATGATATTTGGTCAAGAAAAATTTGTTCAGCGTCTCAAATCCTGGTATTGCTGGCAGTGTCATACTTCATGCCGGTCAACAGCTACAATTCCAGAGTGGCTCGGGTACAAATAATCATAGGGATCAGTTTTAGTTCTTGTGATGTTTTGAGAAATATGCAATCAATACATTGCATGTGGGGTCATATGATTTCTTGTCAGTACTCCGGCATCTTTTTCCATCGCATTTGTTCTACGTGTAATAGTGGAACGAAGCATGTGCTGTGGGGAGTTTGATATCGTGTTTCTCCACATCCGAACTTATAGAACTTTACAGAGCTTATTCCTTATAGAAGTAGACATACAATGTATTTGAATCTTGGTTCACTGTTTCATAGTTGGATCGATGGATGGGAGCCGTTGGGCAGTTTTATATCTTTTGATGGGGTGTGCATTTAATCTTCGTCTTTTACACAATTATCAAGCTATTGAAGCTATTGAACAGGAAATTGCACCTTAAGGCTATTATTGATATGAAGTTTGTTTTATTGTAAAGCAACGTGATTCGACCCATGATAATGAGACCATTAATCTCGCTATTCCTGGGATCCCGTAAATTACAGCTGACTGGAAGATAAGATTGAACACTTTTAGAAGAGTGACAGAAGATTCATAATAATTTAAAAAATTAAAACGAATTTCTCGGCAGCTGGAGGGTTAATCGAAATATGTCATATTGAAAGATGGGGATCTCATCTCGAGAGAGATCGAGTTATTAACTATTCCCGGATATATCACATCTCCCTAGACTGCGGTACAATAGATACAATTTTAACATAGATGGATTTGTACAAATTATCATCAAACTTGATCTTCCGCTGGTGTCGTTAGGTAACGAATCCTCGTGGAACCTTATCATTGTATCACGCCGGCGCAAAGTATCCAATCCGATCCGATTTGACAGTGTAAACTAAAGAGGTCATTTTAGATCATACCTCTGGATTATGTTACTCAGTAAGCAGTTTATTTCCACTTTAATCATACAAAAACTACAAAATTGAATAAAAATATACACTTCGTAGATAGCCGTTTGAGGTGGAGGGTAGTCATAATCCCCAAGTGATGCAACCATATTCTCTTTCAAAAATATGCCGAAGGTTGCCTTTTTAGCAAATGGCAACTGTACAGGTTGAATTTTTCATCCTTTTCCATGAACATTTTATCCTCAAACTCCTTCTGGGCTACTGAATAATTGAAGGACTCTCATCTTGAATATAGCCGAGAGACTTGTTAACTCAAGTCTGTCTTGTGTGATGGACATAATCCGAATTCAACTGATTTCACATGATCTTCCAACCATATTTTGGAAGAGCTGCCCCCTAGTAGCCTTCTAACAGCAGGGATGTGAGTGACTGATAAGCCAGATTTCTCCCTGTGGAGAGTAGATTGAAATACATCCCATATTTCTGCTCGAAATCGTCGAAATAATGCTTTTTCAAGAAAGGTTTGCTATCCACAGATATACATATATGTATCAATTAACGAGTTAATAGATTGTAAGGATTCTGTCCGAAGTCCTATGATTTGATATAGAAGTGACATCGATATCACAGGTGACGATTTATTATTAACAGTTACCTGTTTAAAAATTTATTCCGTATCATCTGTTGGAGACCATCATCATTTCGAACTAATCCCATATTTCTACAAGTATTCCTGCAGACAGAATGCTGACATGTCATCTAAAATTCTTCAACTTCACCTCGTCGCTGGTTGAGATAAATATTCTCCTCGCGAGTGCCCTTTATCACAAAATTCTTCTTATCAAGCATATCTTTTGTATTTTGTTAACACGATATTGTTTCGACACATTTGATAACAACGATTTCAAACTAACATCCACGAACGAAAAATTTACGAATATTACTTGTGGAAGCGTTCGGTCAAAAAAGTTTCTCAACTGCACTCTTCCGAGTGAGCAATGGTGAGATATCGGTTGACATATTTTCCTTTGGGCATACCGAGAGTTGGATAAACTGAGAGCATTTACCTGTATCCCACTTTGGTGTTACGCACCGGCCAATTTTATTGACAGGGAGAACGTCCCAATCGAGGCTTTACCTAAATGGTTTTGCTAATGATGATCTCATGACAGTCTGGGAGAGATAGTGTATTTAGATTATGGACCAATCAGACGGAAATAACGATTCTCTCATGGAATACTTTGTTCGGGAGCTCGTTCTGGCTGACAGATTTAACCCAATGTCCCATTACTTTATCCAAATGTCACTATTTATTGTTGTATTTATTGATTTGTCTACATGTGTGTGTGCGGATCTAACTCATCAAGTGTCTCTTCGTGCAGAATAATAGCAGGTCTTAGCGAATGTTGGTGATCACAAGAAGGGGAAACGGTAAATGATGTGATATATCCGAGTACCAAGACTAAGTCCCACAACTTCGAAGAATTCTCTAATACGAACACCTTAACCCAACCAGGCCTGGAGGGACATACCAATCTTTCTACCATATCTCCGGACTGACACAACATTGAGGCCTGACATTCCGTGACCTTGTAGTTTATCATATTGGGGGGTCATTTTGAGCCTAATTGTATCACCCCACAATCAGAAGATCATGGGTAAATTGATAATGGCCACCATGTGTGGTACAAGAAGAGTTATGTTTTCATAAGTTTTTCTGCTAATTTTTGTGTGTTTTTTTTTGTCTGAAAAAGCGGGCAAAATAAAAAAATAGAAAACCGCACAAAAACGCCCGGGAAATGGGAAAATGATCGTAACGTCATTAGAGAGGTCATCTTCAAATTGATTACATTTTTTTGGAGAGCTTGACTGAAGAGTATATTGTGATTTAGCCTCCTAGCTTAAGGTGACTGGAAAATATTTAGAGGGAGGGGCCAAATTCCCCAGGCACCAGGACTGGATATGTCCCCAGAAAGCCCAGGGCTGGCAGGGTTAACAACAGATACAAGAGTGTTCATATAAATCTAAAGAAACTGGTCTGTCTGATCAACGTCAGGATCGGGAGACCGGATAATATACGAGCACAGGTAGAATATTTATCATTGATACCAAATTATGTATTCATTATTCAAGAGACAATGAAGCAACGACTGTTTAAAATCGTTTATACGAACCATTTATCTTACAATTTTCTCGGCTCATCAACCCAATGTTTCACTTAAAATCCAGTTTTACGTTTACTGCATTAGCAGCCGCGTTGATACATTTGTCTCAGTTCCCTTCTTATACATATGCAACCGCTCAGAACGTTAGTAGATGGGGAGAGCGGTAGAGAGATATTTTCGTTGGGGGAATTTGTATTTCTCGCACAGCGTTCAAGCAATTTTTTAGTATCTCTCTGAGTTTCAGAGTAACTTTTCGCGTTTATGGGGAAATTTAATTTTCCGTATGATAGTACATGTATAAGACATGAATAGAACGGATCTCTATAGATCTGTTTCCATTTGATGGTCTCGGAATCCAGCCAAAGAATAATGTTCTGAGTTACTTGGTTCTTCAATGGATATCAGTATATTTAATGGGCGCCGTATTGGAGTCTGTCTCTTTTGAGAAGTGTTTGTTGGAATCTGGGCTCCCATAGCGCGAAATTCAGCTTCGGGTTACTGACACGTTTTTAAAAAAAATATTTCATAGTTTATCATGATTTCGTAGATAAGGGCACAAAACGCCCTCAAAATCAATGTATCTCCGCTGTCCATGGACATATTTATCCTAGTTCGCGGGGTTTGTTCGTTACATACTGATCAGCTTGAAGAAAAGTGGAATAAGTTCTGAGGAGAAGCTATCAAGAACAAGATAGCAGTCTAGGATTAGGAATTACTGGAATATAACGGTGTAAAAAAGATAACGAACACACAATGAGTACGTGTAAACAATGAGAAGCAGCGACATAGAGTGAATGGTGGATTAATGAACATAAGTAAACAATGGATATTGTCAATAATGATGAATTAACAGTTTCTATCAGTTTCTGAATGTTCAGACACCAGTAAACGTTTCTCCAAACGTGCAGAACAATATGATAAAATAGAATAATATGACTCTGCATACAGAGCCCTTGAATAATAATTATTCAAGGTCCAGACATTACTAATCTAGTTTCGTTCTCACTGAACAAATACTATTTTCATGTTTTCGCATGTTACATTGAATATATTTTCAGGGCTATTTCCTCTCGAAATAGTATTTACATTTTAATCGTATAGCGTTTAGGTCCAGCATACAATGTATTACGAGCAATGTCTTGAGACTCAATAGGGATAGGGGGAGAGAGAATTAAGAAAAAGGTTCAGCAGTATTTCAGTTATATAGCGACGACAATAGTAAAATAATATACATGTATAACTGTTACCAATAACAGTCCATTTGTCTGAATAAACAATGGTCAAGATAACATAGCCTAAACTGAGAACTATCACATAGTTCTTGGTTCTGTGTCTCGTTTTATCTGGAATAAAACGAGATCCTTACTACTAGTAGATTAACCCTTATCTGTAATAATTGATGACGGACTTCCGTTTCATTATTTCCTCCATAAGGAAACTGCATACAAAAGAATATACCAAACTCAGTTCAAGGAACTAGTCCTAAGGACATTTATTTATCAGCACTGTGCTGCTGAAGGCTAGAAAGCTCAACATCAAAGGAAACTGGGTTTTCAGGTGTGTTTTTTCAGATAATGAGTCTGGTCAAATTCTACGACATGACGGAGAATGGCGTATACAACTACCAATAAAAGAAAATTAACACAAGTTTAGCGCTTTCACCTGAAAGCAATTATTTAGAATTTGAATTGATGATATTCTCGAAAAGTTGATGAACAGTACTATCTTAAACAATCAATAAAACGCAACTCTTCCCCTTATTCGATCACCTTATATCATCTTCGCGACAGATGTTATTGCAGCTTGTTTGAAATGTCCAAATTGATTTTGTGGAAGCAATTTCACTACAATATCCTGGTCTGGATCAGGTTATATAACCCTAGAGCATTCTTCACAACTGGTTCGTACTTTTTGCCGTTATACATGGAACTGAAATGGATTTTTCGAGTACCGTGAATCAAAATGTCTTGAAAAAGGTCTGTATTTGATTATATGAGCTGGATTTTGGCTTGTATGCAATTACTTCTTGCGCTTCATGTGGGCTTTATGTATATCAATTAACGAGTTAATAGATTGTAAGGAATCCTTTCGAAACCATACATGATTTATTTGATACAGAAGTGACATCACAGGTATTAAGTTACCCGTTTAAGAATTTAGCCCATGTCATGTGTTGGAGACCAAAATCATTGCGAATTAATCCCATATTTCTACATATATTCATGCTGACATGCCTTCTGAAAAATTCTTCAACATTAGCTCGTCGTTGCCGTTTATTACAAAATTCTTTCATCAAGCATATGTTATGTATTTTGTTCACGCGACATTGTTTCGACATATCATCGATGGACTTGAAATCTTCAATAGGGTTGATAACAACGATTCAAACTAACAAGAATTTACAAATGTTACTTGATGAAGCATTTACCCAGATCCAGTATCCCAACAGCACTCTTCCGAGTAAACAATGGCTAGATATCGGTTGACGAAAGCAGCCCTATATTTTTCTTTGAGCATAGTATACATAGTAGGAGATGCTAGATCCTGTGTTATAAATGTGACGATATTAATCAACTTCACAACACATTATTGCAGAAACTTATAAAACATGGCTATTCTCTAGATGATGACTTTGCAACGAATATCATATGGATTAAGAATACTGATCAGCGATAGGGATTCGATATTTTTCGAACATCTTGATGTCTTGCCGGCATCATTGAAAACTGTTGACCGCTTCTCTCTTGCAGGAAACTAGCCTATGTTTATGTATACTATGATTGTCTTTTCGAATTTGGTGCTAATACTGTGATATGGAATATGGAATAGGTCTTTGGATTATGGACGCGGAAATTCCTTAATGGACGACGGCTGAATAATGAATGGCGGACCAGACGCTAGTAAAATGATTTCAAAGACAGCACTCGCCTGTAACCCACTTGGCGTTACGCAACAGCCACTTTTACTGACCGGGAGAGCATTACAATCGGAGATTTATCTAAATAGTTTTGTTAATGGTGATCTCCTGACAGTCTAGTGGAGGTAATGCAGTTAGATTATAGACCAATCAGTCGGAAATAACGATTCTCCTCTGGAATGCTTTGTTCGGAAGCTCGTTCTGGTTGACAGATTTGATCCTATGTCTCATTACTTTATCCAGATGTCACTATTTATTGCTGTATTTATTGATTTGTCTGCATGTGTGTGTGCGGATCCAACACTTCAAGTGTTCCTTTGTCAAGAGTAATCACAGGCCTTTACGAATGTTGGTGATCACAAAAAGGGGAACAGATAACTGATGTGATATATCCGAGACGTATCAGGTCTGGGGGATATACCAAACTCTCTAGACTATCTCCGGAACGACCCAACATTGAGAGTTGATATACTCAGAGACAGTGAGACTATCAAACTTGGGTCATTTTGTGCGTATTTGCATCGCCCCACGATCAGAGAATCATGGATAAATTGAAAATGACGGACCTGTGTGATACCAGATAAGTATGGAAGCCGGCCAATCGTTTTGTCGCCTTTGATAACGCGCGGCCCGAAAAACGAGATTTTGTCGAATTTCGCGAGATTTTGCCTTTTTCTCGTCTTTTCGTTTTCTCGTGTTTTGGTAACGTGCGGCACGAAAACACGAGATTGCAAGGCGAAAAGACGAGAATCCGAGGCGGAAAGACGAGAAAACGAAGGACAGAAATCTCGTCTTTTCGCCGCGTTTTTTCGTTTTATCGCGTTATCAAAATGCGAAAAAACGAGAACACGAGATTCCACCCGATCTCGTCTTTTCGTTTTATTCGCGCTATCAAAAGGCGAAAAAAAAACAGAAAACGAAAAGACAAGAAAACGAAAAGACGAAAAGACGAAAAAACGAGAAAACGAAAAGACGAGAAAACGAAAAGACGAGATTCGATATAATCTCGTCTTTTGGTCTTTCTGCGTGGCGCCCATAGTGCGCTGGTATTCAATTCTGCGCATGACCGGAAGCACCTGAAGTTTGGGAAGGTTAGTATTTGTGGTCCACTTTGTTGTTGTTCTTTGTGTGTATTTGCTTCTATAAAACAGTTTGAAACGACACATTTTGACTTAGGTTTTTGTTGAGAATTGTGGTACAGTACCGCCGTTAAAGAGGTTCTGTAAGATAGAAAAAGTGGACTTAGTAAAAGGTTAAGAGCTACAATAATTTGGGAAAACTTTGCCATAATTTTAAACCACAAATACTCACCTTCTCAAACTTCAAGTGCTTCCGGTCATGCGCAGAATTGAATGCCAGCGCACTATGGACGCCACGCATTTTGGACGCCACACGAAAAGACGAGATTGTTCTCGTGTTTTCGTCTTTTCGTTTTCCTTACTTTTCGTTTTCTCGTTTTTTCGTCTTTTGATAACGCGAGAAGACGAAAAAAAACGCGTCGAAAAGACGATATTTCTGGCCCTCGTTTTCTCGTCTTTTCGCCTTGCAATCTCGTGTTATCGTGCTGCGCGTTATCAAAACGAGAAATCGAAAAGACGAGATAAAGACAAAATCTCGCGAAATTCGACACAATCTCGTTTTTTCGATTTTTCCCGCCGCTCGTTATCCAAGGCGAAAAAACAAAAAAACAAAAAGACGAGATTGGCGGCATGCGGCTTCTATGGTAAAGTGATTGTTTTTTTTCGGTTAAGTGTTTGCTTTTCTATGGATAAATGTGGGAAAAATAGATAAAATGGAATAATCTAACCAAAAAAATTGACTTCACCATTGCGGCCATAATGGATTTTTTAAACATTTTCTGGGACAGCTTAACTCAAGGGTATAGTGTGGTGTGTTTCAACCCCCTAACTCGAGGGGTAAGAAAAAGGCAGGGAGGCGAATTGCCACCTCCCCCCTCACCAGGTACCAAACCAGTCCAGGCCTGGAAGGGTTAACAACATAGTATATCATACGAATGACAATAATAAGATATCAGACTGTTCAAATAAATCTAATGGCAACTGATTGTGACTGATCGGAGTCAGGATTAGGAGACCAGGTCATATACTAATACATGTAGAATACTTTTTATTTGATAGCAAATTCTGTATTCATTCTTCCAGTGATATTGGAACAAAGATTTTTTAAAATCAACTCAAAGCTTCAATAAAAATTCAGTTGATCGTTTATCCATCATCAGTCAAGTTGGTCTGAGTTCCCTTCTTATACATGTGAGCAGATTGTGAGGTAGGGGAGGAATCAAGAAGTATTTTCGTTCTCGGATAATTTGTATTTCTCGCATAGAGTTCAAGAACTCTTCTGTCCCGTTCTTAGTTTGAGAGAAATTTTCTGCGTTTTGCAGAAAATTTAAATATCCATATGTTAGTACATGTATTAGACATGAATAGAGGGGACCTCTAAACTATAAGGCTCAGAATCTGTAGCAACGTATGATGGCAAGCTTAAATTATTTTAGCCAAAGAATCATGTTCTGTGTTTTTTGGTTCTTCGCTGAATAATGGGCATATGTATAATGGGCGTCATATCTGAGTCCGTCTCTTTTGGCAAGTGTGTTTTTGATTACAACACATATAAGGGTAGTGGGAAGAGGTGCCGACATACTGACTGCGTCACATGACTTCACAGAATAGTCTTCTGGTTAGCCTATTCTAAAGCACATACCAAGAATCTAACGATTTGTGATATGTGTTGTATCTCAGGTACGCTTTTATTGTACCTGTTCATGTGGCAACTTGGATGATATGACCACACGGCCCCTAGCACCGGCATAAGCGGTATTAGATACAAATCTAGAGAGCTATGATGGAAATGCTCTGACAACTCGTATACTGGTAATTGGTGAGCTGTTTCGCTGTGACAACTCGTACATTGGAGATTGGTGAGCTGTATCGTCGTCAGATGTAAATGACGGCATTTAACACAAAAGACTAGTCTGTAAGGCCCGCTGTCGACCCAGCATCAACTTCCCACAAGTGCCAACATATATCAAAGACCAAAAGGTCTGTACAGGGGGCGGGCCTCGGGGACGAAACGTCCACCAGCAGAATCTCGCCATATACAGGAAAAAATTACAACACATATAAGGGTAGTGGGAAGAGGTGCCAACATACTGACTGCGTCACATGACTTCACAGAATAGTCTTCTGGTTAACATATTCTAAAGCACATACCAAGAATCTAACGATTCGTGATATGTGTTGTACCGAGTTCGATTTGACAAAGTTCAACTTGGAGTTACTGACACGTTTTTAAAAACATTTCACAATTCATCATGAATTCGCAGATAATGGCACAGAAGGCCCTCAAACTCTATGTATCACCACTATTTCAAGGATCTCTTTATCCTAGTTTTTGCGGGTTTAGTCGCTATACTCTGTTCAGCAGCCAGAAAATGTGGAATATGTACAAGAGGTTCTAAAGAGAAGCTATTAAGAAAAAAAAGCAATTTCAGAGAGCACCGCAGTAAATCCTGGATTAGGAATTGCTTGAATATAGCCATGTCAATCAGGCAAAGAGAAACCGCTGAATACATAAGAGTATTGAATGATGTCAACTGACATATGTAATTAACCAATGAATATTGACAATTCTGAATTACCAGTCTCGGTCAGTTTCTGAATGTTCAGGAAAGAGGAAGGGTTTCCGCAATCCGGCAGAACAAAATGATAAAATAGTACAATATGATTCAGTATACAGAACTCTTGAATAATAAATATTCAAGGTCTAGACATACAAACCTCTTTCCGCACTCGCTGGACAGGTCCCGTGTTATGGATTATGAAGCCCTCAATTTTCAACACTTGCCTTTTTTGTGAAATCGGCGTTTGTTACTATTTTCCTGTGTTGGCATATCACATGGAAGATATTTTCAGAGCAATTTCCCCTCGCAATAGTATTTACATTTTAATCCTACAGCGTTCTAGTCTAGCATACATGATAGTATGGGCGGTATCTTATCACTCAATAGGAATGGTAAAAGAACATACTTGTATAACTGATAAAGATAGGTTTATCTGTCTGAATAAACAGTGGTCAAGATAATGTAGCCTAATCTGAGAAATTGACTGTTACACAGTTCCTGGTCTAGTTTCATCTGGAATAGAGCCAGATCTATAATCCGGTAGATAGTGGATTAACTCTTATCTGAAACAATTGATGACTCAATTCCGTTTCGTTATTTCCTCCACAAAAAAATGTATGCAAAAGAATATATCAAACTCAGTTCAAGGAACTAATCTTAAGGACATTTATCTATCAGCATTGTGCCGCTGAAGGCTAGGAAACTGAATATCAAAGGAAACTGTTTTATTTTTCAGTTTTGTTTTTGTAAAATAGTGAATCTGGTCAAATTCTACGACATGAAGAAAATGGCGTATACAACTAATAATGAAAGAAAATTAACGGAAGCTTAGCCCTTTCGTTGAAAAAAACAACAGAAACAACAAGAATCATTCAGTATTTGTCCGAACAGTAAAATCTTAAACACAAAATAAAATGCAACTATTCTCTCTATTCGATCAACTTATATCATCTTCGCGACAGATGTTTTTGCCGTTTGTTTATATGTCCAAACTGATTCTGTGGAAGCAATTTCACTACAATATCCTGGTCTTGAACAGGTTATATAACCCTAAGCATTTTTCACAAACGGTTCGTACTTTTTTCTGTTATACAATGAATTGAAATGGATTTTTCGAGTACCTTGAATCAAAAGGTCTTGAAAAAGTTCTGTATTTGATTATATGAGCTGGATTTTGGCTGGTATGCAATTTCATGTGATGGGCTTCAGATGTGATTGAAATACTTAAGATGATTATCTCAGAGCTGTCACATATTATCACCAAAAACGATGTTTTCGACTTGTCAGTTACAGTTGATGAATCAAACTCTATCTTAGATTAATGTAATTTTCGAAACAAATGTAACCCCGTATACAGGAAAGCCCTGCTATCCCACTAGCAAGATAATCTAACAGCCCTACGGCCGCGTAAAACATTGATTTTCGAAAACAGAACTGTAGCAAAAAGTTATAGTATTATGAGACAGTAACATCCAATGAATTACTGAATAAAATTATAAAATTGATGATGATACACATACGGAACTCTATGCTCTCTCGTTGACGAATGTCACTGAATGTGATAATAGCTTTTTCTGGCTTCCAGTTTCAGATTGTTATCATTGAGGGCACATAGGCGTAGATGTAATGTCCGGATAGGTGAAGTTCTTCCTCGATTTCATCACTGGGTTGATGTTCTCGGTGCAAAATGGGGCCCTGCGATGCTGGATTCGCAAACATACTTAGATTTAGTACAGTTATGCACGTCTCAGGGAGAACATGACATAAAATTGGCGATTTTGCACGAATGCACTACTTCACGACCCTGTTATTTGAGAATGATGAGACTCAGTGCCTTCAGACAATATAATATTGTACTTCATGCCAACTGAACAATTTCTTGTATATGTAATATTTTATTTTTGGCACTTCTGCCACACCTGTTCTGAGGCCATTTTTCCATCTAAACATATATGGTCCTTTAAGCCGTACGACGTCGGGCATTACAGGTTTGTGTTTCTGAGTATTCTTGCATTTACCAGGTTTACCTCATGTGGAGGCGTTTATTCCATCAGTCGTCCTCGATGCGCATCCATTAACATCACATGAGCCATTTGATTGAGCTAATCTGTCATCACAGCTCCCGAGCTAGCGTATCTAAGTCCGCTTAAACCGGCGCTATGGGCCGTGTGGATACTTCATAATCCCCACATGAACAGCTGCAATACAAGCGCGGCTGAGATACCAAGGCTATGTTCGAGAATCCACCGTATTCTCGGGTCTGAATGTGGGGTGCCGAGGGAAGCTTTCCTGTACAATCATATATGGTTGCTGTTTAGTCGGCAGACGTCGTCACTTTTTCCCACCTCTTGCATATTGCTCCAATTTAGGACGATCATGCTTATCCATTGTCATCAATATTCAGTACCATGGTATCTAGCACTTATTTTATGCTAGAACTTATGTTGAAGACCTGATAATTTCTACAGGATATCCGAGACGTCGTCCTGTTATAACCAGTTTCATATGTCTTCATTACGTCTTGTGATTGTCTTCTATTATGTGTGGGTTGATAACGCGATTATGACATCTCCTCTACTCCAGCTGTCCAGACACTGCTTACCAACGTCTATGTATGCCCAGCATTAAAACGGTCAGAGTTGAACCTATATGTTTGAAAAGAGAAGGGAGAGTCGAGGATGTATATGTGTTTGATGTATCTTAGGTTGGAAAACGTAAAGAAATATAGGCAACAGGAGTATACACCTAAAATCGCGGTCAAGAGAGAGTAACGGCGGCATTGGTTCGCTGGACGTGATGAGTTTTACCCAAATAACATACCCAAATGATTTATCAGTCTCATAAGTTTCCATGAGATGTGTTGGCAGAGGTATTAAATCGTTTGTTCCTTGGTATTTGTACCTAATTACCTTGGAGGCTGATGACGTTTTATCCCACTTCTATATCATGATGCCATGTACATCCATGACAATTGTATTGCAGGTGGGAAGTATAATACAATTTAATTACCTTGTCATCTCCCTCATGTAACAAGAAACCAATTTAATTGCCAACGCGAGGTCCCTGGACTGATACAGTCGAAAGAACACGCTTTAGTTTGGTGTGTCGGCTTACATAGAGGACTTCACGCTTTGCAGCACATGCACTGTACGTTGGCAATTAAATTGCTGGCTTGTTACATAAGCGATGATGGATTTCAGAATAATTGATTACCTGTCAAATAGATGAATGGATGCACAAATCATCACGTGATTGAAGAGGGATAAAATCTCGTCTGTGCTTAGGTCTGTTCCTAATTGTAGGAGCCGTGTGGTCATTCCGGTCGATGTGTCGGAATGCAGTCAGACTATCGGCATGATTATGGTGCGATGCTACATCCAGATTACGGACGAACAGAAGCGCATTTTAGATTACCGTTGTTTCCTGATTGACCTGCAAGCATCTATTGAAAAGCTTCAATCCTATAAAATAAAATTCAAAATATTTCCGACGGTATACAATCGGATTTTGTTCACTCTAATATATACGATATTGAAATATTTATTCAGTCCAGTTAAAGATCTGTTTAAGGACAGAATCTGGATCTCCATATTTGATATAATGAACCAAGAATATCACCATTGAAGAATTCGGCTTCATTCCCCGGAGAGTTCACTTGGATTGTGTGTTCGATGAAGTTGGGCGAATATCTGGAGAGGAAGAGAGAGAATTACTAAGATCTGTGGAGGTGATAGTTCTGTTGTGAGTGCCAAATCTTCCCGATCACTTAAATAAAAGACACCTGATATCTCAGGCACCTACACACAGATAACGTGAATCAACATAGACAGTAATAGGACAGTCATCTGGTTAGGATAACGGGACACTGGATCGAATGTATCCGCCACCTTCAGCTCCCGAACAAAGTATCTTAGCAGTGAATCATACGTTCACGCCCGATTGGTCAATAATCTAATTATATTTTCTCCCGGAATAAACTCGGGGATAACAAGTACACAAAGCCATATGATACGGGGCGCTTATATATTACATTGTGGTAATTCTGGATAATTGATTGATGTACATAGTGATATATCTTGAGACGAACAGCCTTGACACCGAATAACTGTAAAATCTGAAAATTTCTGTATGTATATTGCATGGTACGCACTGATTTGGCCTTGCTTTATGATTTTATTCACTTCAGAAGAACAAGGAACTGTATTGCATTTCTTTATCCAGGGAGGTAAATGACTGATGAATGAATGGAATCAATAACTCATTGTGAACAACGACGGCCTATCAGCAGCCCATTTTTATCACAAGAGGTCGTATTACACACGAAGCATTTATTTTCCACATATGTTTCCGGTATGTAGAGACGGCACATCGGCACCATTGTGACGTAGTGGAGATGCACGTTTTACTACGATGATAGGCAACAAATGTACTAAACCCCACTGGACAACAGGCATGTGGTGTGTTGCAATGAACATAATTAGAAGCAAACATGTCATTAACCGGAAGGAGCAGTTGTCAAAGTACTTTTGGAGCTCGGCGGTAATTTCATAAAAGACGAATCGGACAAGAAGCGGAAATATGAACATAAAATGGTTTCTTGTTATGACTGATAACCTGGGGTGGCGTCCTTCGGTTACCAGGCATAGATAATGTCAGGTCGTCGTAGTTGGTCGTCGTAGTCAGGTGATCGTAGTCATACAGAAATTAAGCTTCTGTATGTATATTGCATACAATGTAGTATGCATTTATTTTGTCATGCGTTATGATTTTATTCACTCCAGAATAACAAGGAACTGTAATTGCATTTCTTTATCCAGGAACGTAAATGATCGATTAATGAATGGAATCATCAACTCATTAAGAATAATGGTGGCCTACCAGAAACCAATTTTCACCAGAAGAGGTCACCTTATACACGAAGTATTCCTTTTCCACATACCCAGGGACGGCACATCGGCGCCATTTTAACGTAGTAGACATGCACGTTTTACAACGAAAACCCCACTTTCAACGGACATGTGGTGTGTTGCAATGAACATAATTAGCAGAAGAAATGTCTTTAACCGGAAGGAGTAACTACCGAAATGTCGTCTGCCCGTCGTTACAAATACTTTTGGAGCTGGGAGTAATTTCATGAAAGTCGAATTGGACAAGAAGCGGAAATATGAACCTGGAATGGCTTTTTGTGATGGCATATAAGCTGGGGGTGACGTTTTTCTCTTACCCAGCATAGATAGTGTCAGCTCATCGTAATCTAATGTAACTATTCTCAACAACGGCATGGTTGTCTCGATATATTAATGAAGTAAAAACAGACACTTCCAAGTCTATTATTATGAGTATACCAAGGGAAAGGCTGAGATTAAATACCACAATGATATTCCCAAATATAGCATCAACTAGGGATATATTGTAACTAAACTTCCTGTCCATTATCCAAACAACGTCTCCACGAAAATAGCTATGATATACCAGGAAATGAAATAAACAGACGAGAGTGTACGTCTCGTGTCCTGGACATTGAACAAACATAATTAGTAGGCCTATACCTCATACCAGATTTGTTCAACCTAATTGGTTGGAACTCGGTCACATGACGTTCTGTGATTTGTTATAAAGCACCACATGGGCTCGTTACCGTTGGTAATTGATTAATTAGGTTGATTACGGGGGGGGTCGAGGTAGGGAATAAATTATTTCCTACCTCGGACCCCCCAGCCCGTAATCAACCTAATTAACCAATTAATAACGGTAACGTGACCCTGTGTAACGCACCGTCTCAAGGCGGTAGCGCATGGTTTCGAGGCAATAGCGCATGGTCTCGAGACAATTGCGTACCGGCTCTATGATAGCTCATTTCTTTGCTAACAAACATACATGCGTCCAGTGGAGCAACAATTAGTCAAACAAAATGTAGACCATTGTATCCGTATATGCGCACATGTGTATGGAAGGCCAAATGTCCAAATAATCAGAAACTCACAGTTACTGAATCGAAAACCTAAGTTTTCAAACAGAAAACTTAAGTTATCAAACAGAAAACCATGGTTTTCGAATCGAAAACTTAGGTTTACGGTCGAAAACCTAGGTTATCTACCACATAACCCCGAGTTTCTCTTTCCTTAACTTCGAGTTTCTATTTCTCAACACCGAAAATCACAGTTGGGATTAGAAAACTTAAGTTATCGAACCGAAAACCTAGGTTTTCGAATTGATAACTTAAGTTTACGGTCGAAAACCTAAGTTATCTAGCAGACAACCCCGAGTTTCTCTTTTATTGGACACTTTCTAATCGATAACCTAGGTTTTCGAATTGATGGTTGTCGTGAAGTGAAACTCGACTTTCTAACTTAGAGTTTCGATATCCGGGTACTTTGGGTATCAGAAATGCAGAGAGAACCACGTGGCGAATTAATTATACGGAATCAAACTGCTCACACAGATATAACATTCACCGCATGCCTGTGATAATCGCTGTTGACCCAGAGACAGCTTGTATGTCACCGAAGTATTTGCCAAATTAGCTATCTACATATCACTGAATGTGCTTTGCTGGTGTGAATTACATTGACCTGTCTTATGTCGGTCAGTCAGCTTGACCGGATAGCTGAATTTCAACTAGATTAGTCTGCAGCATATATATGTAGCTATTAAACTGATTAAAGGCCTAGTTCTGAATATCAATACCCAGTCTTTGATAATGCTTGTATAAACCAGGCTCGAACGTACAGAATAGTCTACGTTGAATAAATAATCTCAGCTATCCTTTTGTTGAATACATGTTGATTTTGTCGTTCTGTCTGACGTTTTAATCAGTCAGCATGCGGGAAAGGGCGCGAAACCCATATTCCCATATAATAACCAATGAAATCCATATGAGAACACCCTGTGGGAAAGTTCATCCCATATACGTATACGAGATCAGCGCGTGACGCGCACTAGCCAATCAGAAGTAATGCCGGACTACTTTCGTATTTTCATGAATGAAATTTGTAGGTCAAATATACTACGCCTATTTTTAGTAACATTTACTATCGTCTGCTTTACACAATTATGACAATACCGATAATTGATGAATTAATATGTCGATGGACAGAGACATCAAATTGAATTTCTTGAAACCTGGCGATAGTGTGTGGGTAAAGAAATCCAGCCAGAAGGCAGTTGGAACATTCGTAAAACGGCACAAACCACTGGGAACATTTACTTTGTTCCGTGTCACGATGGATTCAGGCGAAATGATTGACGTGCCATGGTACGACTTGGACCCACTGAACATCGACGACATTGAACTTGATCAACCTAGCGCTGGGCCTACCGATGACCAAACCGAAACAACGAGGTTTGTTGATGTTGACTTGAATGATTTTATTGGAGCTCAGGAAAACAAAGAGACGGCTCGAAAAACGAAGTCACACTTAAATGTACTGTCTGAATACTTATGTGGATTGGGTGAAACCAGAGATATCAAGGATATTGAGCCTATCGCTCTGGGCAAATTATTGGCACAGTTTGTCGTCTCCGTAAGGAAACAGAATGGAGAAGACTATGAACCGAACAGTCTTCGTGGATTCATTTCCAGTTTCGACAGATACTTAAAACAAAATGAATATGGGTATTCCATCATTACCAGCATTGAGTTTGCAAAAACGAGAGAGGCTCTAAAAGCCAAACAAATCCAACTTAAGAAGGATGGAAAGGGCAACAAACCGTGTAAGTCAGAGCCGATCACCGACGATGAAATCTCCAAGTTGTACGAAACCGGCCAGCTCGGACGAAGTACCCCAGACAGCGTTTTAAATACTCTGTGGCTCAACAACACCACCCATTTTGGCCTCCGTGCCGTGAAGGAACATCGTCAATTGCAGTGGGGAGATGTTACACTCAAGACAGATTCTGTAGGTCGAGAATTTCTCGAGTATTCGTGTGAACGGCAGACCAAGACCCGTACTGGCGCAAACCCGCGAGACACTCGCACTGTAAATCCTCGAATTTATTCCACTCAGTCTGACCGCTGTCCCGTGACCCTGTACAAGTTTTACGCAGAGAAACGTCCAGAATATACCAAGAGTGCAGATTCTCCGTTTTACATTGCACCAAAATGTAAAAATCCACGTGGAAATGAAGTATGGTACAAAAATCAGTGCGTTGGCGAAAATAAAATTGCCGCCATTATGAGATCCATGAAAACGGCAGCCGGCCTCTCGGAACAGAAGAAAATCACCAACACGAGTGCGCGAAAATATGTGGCACAGAAACTTGTCAACAGTAAAGTTCCTCCCACAGAAGTCATGCAGATAACAGGCCACAAAAACGTCCAGTCTATCCTGAATTATTCTTCTCTTTCGGAGCAGCGACAAATGGAAATTTCTGGCATTATCGATACACCAACACCAACGGATGCCATCTGCCTATCGTCCTCGCAGCGTGTCTCTACATGCAGTTCAGCCTCGGCCGCTGCCACGTACCTCAGTTTCGCAGGTGAAGAATCCCATGACCTCCAAACATATTCGTCCATGGGTCCCTTGTTTAGTGGTTGTGCTATTTCAGGTGGAACAATAAATATCAATTTCTCCCTACCTCACTTTCCGACTGCATGGCGAAAAACGTCCTAGACTGTCGAGTGATTAAACTCTGGAAACCCGCGCTTTCTGCTTCAACTTTCAAGTTCAGTTCATTTCAGTCACGAGTTACATTGTGGACTGGACTCTTTCGTCAAACTGTAATGCTTTTACTCCTTAGCCAAGGCGAACTGAATTGATTCAACTGCTAAATTCGATAAATTTACTGTTTATAATGATTTCTAAACTGGGAACTCTCTCTTGCTGCGTAATAATCTTGCTGCGTAATAAACCTTGTGCCTGTTCACCCTACGTAATGTATATAACTGCGCAGTAAAATTGTAAACAAACCGTCAGCTGAAAATCTTGGTTGTGCTTTGTTGGCAATATTTTCGGCTAAAAAAAATTATATGGGAAAAAGAATCCCAAATAACTTGATGCTGAGATGAAATTTCCCACTCTCGAGAAGGAAAAATCATCCCGACCTCGCCTAACGGCTCGGTCGGGATGATTTTTCCTTCTCTCGAGTGGGAAATTTCATCTCAGCATCAAGTTATATGGGATCCTCTTAGTACCAGGATATCGAAACTCGAAGTTAGTTAGTCGAGCTTCACTTTACGACAATCGCAAATTCGAAAACCTAAGTTATCGATTGATAACTTAAGTTTTCTACTTGAATGTCCAAAAATAAAAGAGAAACTCGAAACTGAAAGAGAAACTCGGGGTTGTCTGCTGGATAACCTAGGTTTTCGACCGTAAACTTAAGTTATCAATTCGAAAACCTAGGTTTTCGGTTTGATAACTTAAGTTTTCTAGTGACAACTGTGATTTTCGGTGTTGAGAAATAGAAACTCGAAGTTAGGAAAAGAGAAACTCGGGGTTATGTGGTAGATAACCTAGGTTTTCGACCGTAAACTTAAGTTTTCGATTCGAAAACCATGGTTTTCTCTTTGATAACTTAAGTTTTCTATTTGAAAACTTAGGTTTTCGATTCAGTAACTGAGTTTCTGATTATTTGGACATTTGGCCTTCCATAAAATACCAAGTGTATACTAGCCGTATGATGATTAATATTTTGCTGCTTTTGGAACGAGGAGATTTGGATAAGCTCAAACGGCCGATGAGCTGAATTTATCGATCTGATCTAACTAAAAGCGCACTTTCAAAGTCTCCGCGATACCCGCCACATTGAGCATGTGCTTTTCACGCCAGGTGTTCGTTCTGTCGCTGGATGAAAGAAATGAAGTAATAGATTGAACCGACCGGAAGGTTGCTGATTTCATTCTGAGAAAACTCCAAAATAAAATAACCATGATTTTGTTAAATGGATAGTGTTGTGTGACACGAATTTACTGAATTCGAGTCGCTAAATCCCTTTGAAATGAATCTGATACACTGCATATATACTTTTTCGGTATAATAAAACAGATAGTGCGTGCTACGGGGTGTGATATTGCAAGTTGCCGGCTCTCGACAGGTAACGTTCAACTCGTGTTTCGCACTCGTTGGACATCACCTGTCTCGAGCTGGCAAATCGTGATATCACACCTCGCAGCATGCACTATCTGCGTTGTTTAACACTGGACAGTATTCGTTACCAAATATGCATCCAGTTAATCCAGTAGGAGCGTTAAAGAATATCGGCAAGGCTTTGGTGTAAGACCTCCCATTGAAAAGGTAATATCCTGGACAAAAGACTGACAATACAACTTGCAGCAGATCCTTTGTCAATTATATTTCGTGAGTCTTACACCAAATCGTTGCCAGAATATCAATGGTGTCGATGAAAAGTTTTGTATAAAAACGCTTGATTGTGACTGCTGATTCTGTCTCGGACACAACGATTGGTGCATTTAAAAAAAAGGACGAACAGAATATTCCTTCTACGGTTCGTGGATACCGGATGTTCAATTTTCTTCAACTTCCGTCTACTGTATTGGTATTTGAATAGTGCAATAATGCAAATATCCTACATGAATTATTGATCGATGCAGATTCCTGAAAACGTCAATGATAATGAAAAGCGACTAGTTTTCCAAACATTTATCTATGGCAAGCTTTTCGAATTTAAAGGAGAGCAATATACACCCTCCGGGGGGGCCAGATTAGAAATGTTTAAATTTAAATTTCATATGGATTTGCAAATATAATATATGCATAACTTGGTGCACAATGATAGCTTCTTGTTTGTGACTTCGGTGACCCTGGTCTTGACATTTTTTTTCTAGCATGTTTTCGTCTTGGCATAAGAAACTTGAGTGAACCATGAACTTGAGAAGTTAGGTCTACGTCGAGTTTGTTCCCGAATGACGAAAGGCATTGACTGTTGCACTTAGGAAGTGTTAAATGGTCGACACCCCGCTTAATTGACACTGTCATCCTACGGTAAGATGTGTTTCGATTACGTAAACGTAACACGTAATACATCTTTCTACTCTGTCTGTTGTACTTTTTTTTGTAATCAGCTGCTCTTCATATTTGCGCATCTCTCTTGGTTGCCAGACAAGAGGTAGTCTCGGAAGTGCAGATGAAACACATTCAAGAAATAATTGTATTAAAAATATGTTCTATTTTGACCACGCTAAGCGATAAATTTGATGGGATGATCGAAAAAGTTTGAAAACCACATATTTACAGGTTTTAGCAGAAAAATAAATTCATCAATGACTGCAATTATGTTGTACAATATAACTAATGGCTAATATTTGTCTTGAATGGCTATTCATTTGTGCTGCAACATACGTTTGACGGTTCAATTGCGGTGTGATATTGAATGGCTTAACCAACCTCACTGTATTTGAGGGGAACTACAGATAGCCATAACGGCACATCATATTTAGACCAACATTTCTATAAAAATGAAGCGGGCCTACTCTCTCTTCGACGGAACGACACGAGAGAAGATTACAATTTCGCATATGGCGTATACATTTCCCGTCTGGTAGCATTTGCTGGACCCTGTGCGAAATGTGACCGAGTTTAATCACCGTCATAACGCATTATTGCAGGAATATATAAAACAGGTCTATGCCACCAAGTGCCGCCACTAAAAGTTGATCAAATTTGGTGATACATCGCATCCTGATAGAAAATACGAGCGTAGCGTACAAGATCTATGGCGTACGTTTTCTAGCTGGTGTCTAATTTCGTTTAACCGGGGGCTCGGGACCGTATGGACTCGTATGGACAATTCATGTCCTCATGGTGTTCATATTAGCAAACAAATTCAAAGCGTGACTGAGATCATATTCTAGATAACGACTTAACAATGAAAATCAAATGGATTGAGAATACTGATCAGCGATACGGATGTTATATTTTTAGAACATCATTGAATGACGGACTAGACGCTTGTAGTTTGAAGGCGATATGCATAGTATCACACCTGTTATACTACACATTTCTTAATGCAGCATGTTGCAGTTTCTAGCGGTGGTCCAAAACAACGATTCAGTCATCAGACAAACATGGTCCAGGCATGCTCGTCCATGTATTTCACCTTCCTGAAATAAAAGTTTTGAAGATTAATTCGAACATACCTCCAGTTCGTCTCAATGTTATAGCATTGCACCAAAAGTGGTGTTGATTTCCTTATAAACACCGGCGAACACATGCAGAGCTATGTTCTGTCAAACTACGGTGTTGGGTGGCGGAGTAACTATAGAGCTGGGAATTGACGCCTTATTATTTTATTTGTTTATGTGGAAGACATACACGAACATATTTGATATAATTTGATAGATTTTTAGAATATCGTAATAAATATTCAATTGTGCATGTCCGCATCAAAATAAAGACCTTGCATGTTGGTTTCAAATTTCTCAGATAAACACCATTTGGTACTCGTTCAGCAGTTTAGCCTCTCGGTCGAGTCAAGTGGTGTTTATCTGGGAAAATTGGTGTCATATTGTTGTCTAGCATAGATAATACCAGGTCCATGTAGTCTAATCTATTCATTCTCAACAAGGTCATGGGTGTCTTGATAGATTATTGAAGCCAAAATAAACATTCCTAAGTATTTTAACTGTACGACAGGAACCTGAAAACAACGGAAGTTAACCTTTGTACAACGGAAAAGGCTGAGATTATATACCGTCATGATCTTACAAATATAGCAACGACCAGCGAAATATTGTGGGTGAACTTCCTGTCCATTACCCAAACAATGTCTGTATAAAAATAGCTATAAAATACTAAAAATATGGAGTAAATCGACGAGAGTGTTGCTCACGTGTCCTGGATATTGGACAAACAATATTGACCGAATGAGACGCGCTCTCTTCGTCACGCTCTCCGGGGAATAATTACTTTTCATCGCCGTTCTCAGGAATTGGCATAGATTAATGACAAGCGATTTGAAATGATACGTTTTTCAAGAAAACTTCAAAGCTGTCGCAGAGAAACGCCCAAGTATCAATCTGATTCGCCAAAAAATTCCATTGTTCTGTAAAAGCATTTAAAGATGCATATATACTGTAACAATGCACTTATACTGTATAAGAACGCTGAGCTATGAACAAATAAATTGAAGCCTATAAAGAGGGTCCTACAAATTCAGTGATGTTTCTTGAGGTCTTATCTAGGCAGCCAATTTATACGGCTTGAAAATGGCGAAATCCGAGGAACAACTTTCCATACGAAGGTACAAAAAAGTAGAAAATAATATAAGAAAAACTTATGCACATACCACAGAACATTAAGGGGCAATTTCCAGTAATAACAAGTTAGTATATCCAAATGATTTTGGCTGCAACTATTTTTTTGTTGTCGAAATAGGCCATGCATTAGGTAAATGCGTGGTGCCTTGTAAACGAAGAAACATTGTAAGGGTCCGCGAATGCGGCATGTTCTTGTTGTAATAGTAGTGTGATTTTTTTAATGTTCACCAGTTTTGCATCCAAACAGCCTAGATTTATATGATTGTGTATGCGAAATTTTACTAACCTCAAAATATTGCAACTTTTTAGACAGTGGAAAACAGATTTAGATCACAACAAAACATGCCACAGTGCATGACCCTAAAATTGTCAAACAATATGACATTTCTAGGCATTGATTGACGAACATTTTGTTTAGGACAATGATCAAATCGATTAAATCCGAAAAAATGTTTTACGAGTAAGTATATTTAGATTAATTATGTTTTGATTCATATGTTTTTTTTCTGTTCAGACAGTTATTACATTATAGTTCCAGACTGAGACTATATACATGAAACTTCAATCTCAATATGTCGCTTACAGCTGAAATAAAATACATGGATGTGTACGTGATTGTGCATATGAGGTTATTATTACAATTGTTGATATTACTATGTGTATACTATGACAATACTACAATACTATACTCTTTTTGTCCTAATATAAGTGGTTTCAACAACAACGTCTTCTTAGATGAGCTACGCGAGTCCCAGCAATTTCTCCAGCGATACAGAATGTTTAGACAGCAAGACCACTGGCATGTGCTCAAGTTTTCGAACTATAAAGTGCAATTGTCATGAAACCTGATGACATAGCCCCCTACATCCATGACAATACAATCTCACTTCTATCCCTTGATGCAATGCAGCCCCCCAAATCCGGGACACCAGCAGTCCGTAAAACTAGTTTTATGGACTTCTGATGACACTTAAATGACTGGTGGAGATCTTTATACAATTCAATTAGCCTGTCACCTCCCTCGTGTAACATGATATCAACTTAATTGCCAGCGCGAGGTCCCTGGACTGGCACAGTCGAAAGAGCAAGCTTTGATTTAGTGTATCGGGTTACATATAGGACTTCACGCCTCGCGGCATATGTATATTGTATTGACAATGAAAATTTAATTGGTTTCGTGTTAAATAAGCGATGTTAGATTTCGAGATAAGTGTTCACGTGCCATGCAGATGGATGAATACACAATTCATCACGTGATTGACAAAGATATAATACGTCATCAGGGTTTGGGACCAGTGAGGAAATATGCGTATCTGTATTTCTTGTACAAAGCGTAAATTATATACAATGCGATCGAAGTAATGAGATAAGACTGTTATACGTTATATTGCGAATGTGAGTCACGTATCAATTTAACCGGTGACAACAGCATGGGAGTTTCTAACTGAATCAGTTCGCGGAGCCAGTTATCCATCTTACGTAAACTTTTTTAAACGTCTATAACACGTGAAGGGGTTAGATAATTCTACCGACTGAATATATTCTGTTTGATAAAACTCATCGTTGGTTTTCATTTTGATCGGTTAAAAAAATTTGATTTAGGAGTTGTGCTACAACGATGACAATAAATCAAACTCAGTGTTCCCGTTTCCTTGTGTTCAACGGCGAAAGTATTGAATTTATGCCAAAACACAATGTGACATGTATGGCAATGATGTGTCAGATTGTTCTGTTGCAAACGTAACTAGTCTGATCAAGTCTGTATTTCTGATAGAATTCATAGGCATATGTAGCAGTTTAACCCTATCTGACCTGGAAGTTTTGAGACCTGTCCAGGCCTGGGGGGCCATTTCGCCTCCCCCCTACATATTTTTCTTAGCCCTTGAGCTAGGGGTTGAAACTTACCAAACTATACCCTTGGGTCAAGCTCTACCAGAAAATGTAAAACGAAAAATCCAAGATGGCGGCTTTGATGACGTCGCATTGACGTCATCTTCAAAACAAGCATATTTTGGTCGATTTTTCGGTCAGATTTTAAAAAAAAATTATTTATGTGTTTTCTTTGCAAAAACTGCATGATAAAATAGTAAATAATAGTTTGATGTGCAGTAAAATAGATTTTGCTCAATTTTCCTCGAAGTAAAACAAGAAAGAAAGAGAAATGACGAAAACATCACTTTTCTGGTACCCCACATGGCCGCCATTTTGAATTTACCCAGATCATCTACTGGAGGAGTTATGCAAATAGGCTCAAAATGATCCCAGTATGATAAGATAAAAAGTGGCAGAGGCACTCGACACGGTCTCGGGTAATGTAGGACATTAGGACCTCATACCGCACAGCTAGGAATCCATATTGGCATCCATGTTGAAAGCGCCGTATCACGCCGAATCTCCGAACAGGGCATGTCAGCTGTATGGCTTCCGTTACCATGGAGATTAGCTCGAGCAGAAAAAAACCCAGTAGGAACATCTAAAATTAGAAGAGACCCTTCGCGGGTAGAATCAAGCGAATATCCATTTCATTTGGATATATATTTTATCTCCTGATAAGGGAGAAATACAACGAGGACTATGTGAGTGGGAGCACATGTGTGCCTCACGTGCGGCGGACCAGGGTTTACAGGTGAGAGCTGTAAACTCCTTACACCATTAATGCGTGAGGTACTATGACTTCGACGGAATATAGGCCGAGCAGTCGCGAATGGTGGCCGAGGGTCGGCTTTCATTATCTTGTCGTCAGGGAGAAAAATTTGTAGGGGGACATAATGGCCACCCAGGTAAGATAGGTTTAACTATAAATGCCTATGTCGACACCACGTTGATCGTGTATCCGTACAGTCGGTAAAGAACCGTTCACCCCACAAAAAGATTTCCGGCGTCAATAATCGTTCTCGCCCTTATTATCAAATGCATGAACGAAGCAAGAACAATTAAATAATCATCAACTATTTTTGCAAAAGAGCTCAATGTTTCCTGTTGATTAGGCTACATAGCCTTCCTAAAGTCATGTACTTATCATTACCTGGTATTCTTTTTTCCGAGACGTTCCTTGTCCAACACCCCACCTCAGCGAGAAAGCTACCACACGTAATATCGAGATCCTCATGGTACTCATATGAACAGTCACAATCAAAGCGTGACTGAGATACATCATTCTTTAGATGACGACTTTACAACGAATATTATGGATTAAGAATACTAATCAGCGATACGGATTTGATATTTTTGGAACATCATGATGTCTTGCCGGCATCATTGAAAACTGTTGACCGCTTCTCGCTTGCAGGAAACAAGCCTAAGTTTTTGTATACTATGATTGTCTTTTTGAATTTGGTGCTAATACTGTTATATGGAATGTGGAATAGGTCTTTGGATTATGGACGCGGATATTCTCTAATGGACGACGACTGAATTATGAATGACGGACTAGACGCTTGTAATTCCAACTTCGAGTCGTTTAGGGAACATCCAAGACTAAAAATTGCCGCAACAATACCCGAGATAAACAGTCGATAACATGGTATGTGGTATATTGGTGCTTTCGTTGGTAATACATAGAACAATCACACTCTGCAACTTAGGGTACGCAACGTTGTGATCCCCAGAACCACGCCCTACTGAAAATTTCGAATGCGAAATGCACCTCCAAACTCCCATAATTTAAAATGTTTCTACAACATTTAACTCCAAAAAAATGTAAAACTGACCTGTCCAATTTTAATAGGAAATAAACCTGGGCCGATATGAATGTTCCATCTCCCAAAAACGCTGTGATGGTATCGAACGTAATTACCGTATTCGGACAGCTGTATTTCGAAAAAATGTCGGATGTGTCAAGACATTTGCGGACCTGCAAATTAGGGTGTATAACTTCTCAAGTATTATTACACATTAAGTAAGGGCGTATGTAGTGGTTTGTGACCTTGTTCCGATAGGTGGGATGGTATAGATGTCACAGGCACGCATTTATCTGTTCAGAGAGAGGATAGACCCCGGCATTACGACGTCATTGTGCCGGATATCCGGATATCTTGTACACGTTAAGAAGCTGTCAGGTTGTCTCTTTAAACAGTGGGGTTTAGTGGAAAATGGACTGGCTTGATTACCCCATGGACTAGATAACAACCACTATCTTCGTCGGGAATAGTACATCGACCTCGGGTAATTTAAATTATATTTAGAAGTTCTTCGGTACTCAGGAAAACAATATTATGGAGAATAACGTCTTAATTCATCCAAAGGCGACGACGTTTGGTCGCAGATACTAGTAAATATTTTCTGCCACTGAAAAAGTGCCAAGAAAGTAGACTGCGCGAATGTAATGATTGGTATGTCCATCCAAACATAACCATTAAATATATTCACCCAACCAGGTCCGGGTGTGAGGCATTTGGCCCCCCTAGCAAACCCTTTACCCTATCAAATTAAAAAATGCGGTCATGTGGCGTATCAGAAGTGATGTTTTTGTAATTTTTCTTCAAAATTGCTGCTTTTCGCCCGAGGAAAAATGGGCAAAAATATTTATTTCACATTATATTACTACTTACTAATTCCTAATGCAGGTTTTGCGAAGAAATTGAAAATGGCTTCACGGCGACGTGCTCGAAACGGCCGTCTTGGATCTTGGATCCTTGGTCCAATAGAGCTTGACCCTAGGGTACAGTGTAGTAAGTCTCAGCACCGTAGCCCAAGAGATAAGTAAAATAGTCAGAGGGGTGGGGGGCGGCGACAAGCCTCTCTTCCAGGCCTGGACATTTGTCCACCATAATATCGGGTGTTTCGTAAGAGTAGTAATGACCGGATTGCCTTTTAATACCAAGTTTTCGAGACCGACATTCAAAAAGCAATGATTCCTCTTTCTTAGTTCCTGATACGCTATGCCCATAGCACGCATATCCTAGCCACTATTTGTTCTATGGAAAAGTAGTGAAAGTTTGCTGCAGACAAACGATAACTTCCTACAACAGAATGCATTTCACTGGTCGAAAGACATACACCGATTATGGCGGTGTCGAGTGGCTGGTAAACATCTTCACAAACCAGCCTAAAGGGTTCAATCAATTGATGATCATAGCAATCACATTACCTCAGGATGACGTGTCATGAATTAAAATGATCATCGATCAATTGACTTTAAAAAAATTGCGAGATTAGGCTTCCCGATCGGATAACGTGCATTCAAAATCACGAAAAATCTGAAGTTTTCAACTGTACATTTCTTTTCCACAATATTATTTGTCCCCTCTGTACATTCGATATTATCCGTCTTTTCCCAGTCAGGTATAATGATCAAATATTGTTCGCCGGAAGCCCAGTCCTGATTATAACCCACACACTCCAATAGAGGCTTGTGTACTCTCGAACCGGAACTCTGCGTGGAGAGATTAAGTCCATGACGACAGTTGTGAATTATATCCAAGAACCGAAGTTATCAGAAATGCGATTTCAGGGAATGAATCTTTTCCCACCACCCATATTTCCTGTATATAGTGAGATTCTGTTGGCGGAAGTTTTGTCCCCGTGGCTTGCCCTCTGTACGAGTCATTATGATTGTAGTTTTGTGTTCTGGTAAACATGGTGGAGAATGAAGCGCTTGGTCGGCGTCGGGACTAACAGACTTTCAACTTTCATTCTACGAATACTTCCCGTTTGGGACGTTTTTTTCTATCTATATGTCTCATAGTTAATTACTTTCCATAACTTGCCTTGACAGTGGCATCATTCTCTTGAATATTTGTTTTTAATACCGCTCAAGCCGTTACTAGGGGACGTTTGGTCATATCACGAAGGTGTTAGTGAACCGAGAGTTGTTGTTACTGAGTATTTTGGAAATTGCCGAAAAGCTTATACCTGAAGAAAATGACATTGCATGTGCAGTTCCTAGACCTGGGTGTAAAAGTTAAATATTTCGCGTGCAAGCATGTAACTCAGAAATAAAGAGAAAACTTTACATTAGGCTGTCAATTTTGATCAATCCAAAATAAACGCAATATGGAATAAGCTCCTGCGAAATACAGAAAAAGAAAAGTTACCATACAAACATTGGTAAGGGCGATTCGTTTTAGCCGAATACTTTACAATGAATTTTAAACAATTTCCCAAATTTAACCTTGTTCATTTCTATATGAAAATAAATTTGAGAAATATTAAAATGAATCGCCCTTATCAATATTTGTAGGGTGACCTTGCTTTTTTCTGCATTTCGCAGGAGCTTATTCATATTGCGTTTAATTTGAATTGACCAAAAGTGACAGAGCCTACTTGTGAAGTTTTCTCTTTATTGTTGGGTTACAGGCTTGTAAGCTCAATATTTAACATTTACATTGGTCCAGGAACTAAATGCACTGCACATGCAATGTCATTTCCCTTAGGCAAACGCCTTTCGGCAATTTCCGAAATATTCTGTAACAACAGCAACAACAACAACACTCGGTTCAATAACACCTTACAGATGTCAACATGAAAAACAAAACCACAATAAAAGCGAGACTGGGATAGAATCATCACGTGAATCAGTTTTAGTTCTTCTGATGTTTCTAGATATAATGCAGCTTGTATATTGGAACGTGGGGTAATATTCCGTGTCAGTACGCCGGCATTTTTTGCCATTACCTGTGTTATGTTGCATAATTCTTATTCTGTAAAATCATTTGATTTTTCACATTGTAGAAATCGAATGTGACAAAAAAAATAACATTCCATCAAGGACCAACAACTTCCGAATAATCCGCTTGTGAGATGAGGACCTTGATATTCCGAAGGGCAACGTGCTTTCTGCAATTAACTGGTAAAGCCTAGATATTAAAATCTACGTACGGAGCAAAAACGGAAATAAAAATAAAAAAATGAAATTTATAGTCGGCTATAGGATCCCTGAAGGCTGCTTTCCTTGTAACAAATGCCAGTCCAATTTCAGTGAATCTATTATAAAGCCTAGCTCATGACAGGTATTAAACCATGTTTCATATAATCCTATACGAGATCTTTTTTCTTGACATTTTTCTTAAAGGCAGTTGAAAATGCTGTTACTGCCTAAAGAGTCACTTCAATTCAACGTATCATTAAAATATGCAAATCGTTTCGAGCAAGACGCAAATTACGGCACTGTTACCTGAAATTCAATACATTCAGTTCAAATATAATATAGCTTGCCAAGAAGAAAATTGACGGTGTTGAAAAGATGAAGCTCAATTTGTAATGTTTCTTCTCTATGGAAGGCAGACAGTCTTGGCATTATTAGTTTAAAATCTAACATTGAATGATATTAATAGGCTGCATTTTCTATTGATAAAAGACTTACTTAACACTTATTCACAAGTTGCTCGTAGAATTGATCCTCTTTTCAGGTGAATAGCCCACTCATACTTCATGATTTTTATAGGTCTTTCGCCAGGAAAGAAGATAAAATTCCCGTTACAAACGTCTGGTCCGTCATTCATAATTCAGCCGTCGTCCATTAAAGAATATCCGCGTCCATAATCCTAATACCTTTCCCATATTCCATATAACAGTATTAGCACCAAATTCAAAAAGACAATCATAGTATACATAAACATAGGCTAGTTTCCTGCAAGAGAGAAGCGGTCAACAGTTTTCAATGATGCCGGCAAGACATCATGATGTTATAAAAATATCAAATCCCTATCGCTGATCAGTATCCTTATTTCATATGATATTCGTGTAAAGTCATCTAGAAAATGACGTATCTCAGTCACGCTTTGATTGTGACTGTTTATATGAGCAGCATGAGGATCTTGAAGTATATGAGTGCATATATATCCTACACTGAATATATCATAGTTTTCAACTGTTAGCAAATATTAAACTCTTCATATACTATTGTAATTTCATATCAGCTCTGACGATTTACAATATCAGATCTTTAATACCAGAAACTCTGGGATTCTCCATGTAAACGCGATTTAATGCAAGAGATTTCGACTCGCCTGCCGGGGACTTTGTTGCTATCTTGATGTTTCAAACACTATATCCATATATTATCTGTTGCATAGGATTTTATGCTACATGTATCCTGTGTTAAGTCAGATATCTTTAGATCATGAGCAGTTCACGCTTTTCACAGGTATTGGATTTGGCTGATAGGAAAACCATCACCTGTGATCTTTAGGCATTTGCGTACACTTCGCCATCCATAAGATGGCTTGCGAATCGTGTGTCTCCATTATCGCGGAGCGATATCCGGTGCTTTACCGGATTCTGTTCGGCCCTCATCCGGCGGAGAACAGACTCGAGAAATCTTATCAATTACAAGTTTTCATACCACTACTGAAACAGATATTGCCTGGGCTTACCAAATATATAGGTATGAATAACTTTCGTATCATACAAGAGGGGTAGTGGATCTGTAATTTTGAACAAGTAGAACATCACATGACTCGAAAATGGCGAGTTACGTTGGGGTTACGTCGGTAGACTTTTGCTGATTGGCTAACGAAGCCACGTGGTATTGATTTCTGGAAATTCCCTCTTGTAGTTGCCGAAGGTAGGTTGAGAATGGATACACACGGTCCCAGGGTCAGTCTTACCGCGTTTAGATGACCGAGATGGTTACGGGTTGATCTTTAGGACGTATTGGGGGTCATGCATTCAGAATATCAGCGGGCTGGGCCATGTCATCTTTTTATTTTTATTTCATACACATTCAGAATTGGTGCTGTCATACGAAATAGTTTTTTCGTTTATCGACGCGGAAATTCTTTTACGCACGACGGCTGAGTATTGAATGTAGAATATGACGCTTGATATTCTTGCAGGACTACATCGTTATATGTTTCAACCACTATTGTATGTTATCGCTTTCAAGTAAATAGCATCTGTCACATATTTGGCTCTCTGTGTGTACACCAGCACTAGGGTTTCTTGCCACAACCTGGGCAATATGGGGCCGTGAAGTATCAGATTCACACACCATATACAGACGATAATCAATACTGATCACAGTATAGAGAGGCATCTGGCTTGAATGATGGGACATAGGGTCAAGTCGGTCCGCTTTTACGAGCTTACGAGCACAGAGTTCCAGAAGACAATAGTTATTTCATGTCTGATTGGCCTATAATCTAACTACATTATCTTCTCCAGACGACCGTGAGATCATCTTACGCGAATCCTTTAGGGGGATCTCCGGTCTGTAACATTCTATTTGCGAATAAGCCAGTGCGAATCAAAGAAGAATGCCCAATGTGGAGGCAATTATAATGCATGAATAGGAAACGGCGACATCATCACATAATCAAGTCCAATCACATTATTGAAATGAAAGTCATGCTTCTCATGCCATAGTAGTACCGTTCTGCATTTGGATATTATTATACCTCCTGCAAATTCCTCGTATTTTTATTGGATGAAAGCATATCACGTGTCCTTCCGTAAATCGTGAAGACCCATGATATTGGTAGTATATATTGCGGTAACGCGAAACATAGCAATGTTACACGGCACAGCGATGTACATGAAAAATGTTCTACCCTCGCAACGCAGTTATAGCGCGCTGAGTCAAGAGTTGTCTCCCATTGAGCGCGCGCCCCAAACAGTTCTTAGGTCAAGTAGCGGCGAGTGTTCTATCACGGCTTTCAGCTTTGGCGAAGGAAAGTCCCAAGTCAACCTTGCTGTTCCATAAAAAACTCATGGCATTGGTCACTGCATTTTCTGGTATAAACATCTGAAAAGAGCTGCCAATGTTATGCATTGCATCATGGGCTGTTTTGGAGCAGCAAGACTCACTTGGGCCAACAACACCAAGAATGTCGGGAATGTGCCTGTAGGATCTGACGCCTGCCATTCCTGCCGGACTACATCGTTCTATGTTTCAACCACCATTGTATGTTATCGCTTTGTAAGTATATCGCATCTGTCACATATTGTTCTCCCTGTGTGAACACCAGCACTAGTGATTCGCACCACAACCTGTTGTTAATCTGGGCAATATGGGACAGTGAAGTATCAGATTCACACACCATATCCAGACGATAATCAATACTGATCACAGTATAGAGAGACATCTGGCTTGAATGATGGAACATAGGGTCAAGTCGGTCCGCGTTAACGAGCTTACGGGCACAGAGTTCCAGAAGACAATAGCTATTTCATGTCTGATTGGCCTATAATCTAACTACATTATCTTCTCCAGACGACCGTGAGATCATCTTACGCGAATCCTTTAGGGGGAATCTCCGGTCTGTAACATTCTATTTGCGAATAAGCCAGTGCGAATCAAAGAAGAATGCCCAATGTGGAGGCAATTATAATGCATGACTAGGAAACGGCGACATCATCACAAAATCAAGTCCAATCACATTATTGAAATGAAAGTCATGCCTCTCATGTCATAGTATGACCGTTCTGCATTTGGATATTATTATACCTCCTGCAAATTCCTCGTATTTTTATTGGATGAAAGCCTATCACGTGTCCTTCCGTAAATCGTGAAGTCCCATGATATTGGTAGTATATATTGCGGTAACGCGAAACATAGCAATGTTCCACGGCACAGCGATGTACATGAAAAATGTTCCACCCTCGCAACGCAGTTATAGCGCGCTGAGTCAAGAGTTGTCTCCCATTGATCGCACGCGCCAAACATTTCTTAGGTCAAGTAGCGGCGAGTGTTCTATCACGGCTTTCAGCTCTGGCGAAGGAAAGCCCCAAGTCAACCTTGCTGTTCCATAAAAAACTCATGGTATTGGTCACTGCATTTTCTGGTGTAAACATCTGAAAAGAGCTGCCAATGTTATGCATTGCATGGGCTGTTTTGGAGCAGTAATGTTCGCTTGGGCCAACAAGACCAAGAATGTCGGGAATGTGCTTGTAGGTTGTCAATTGTGTGTTCTCAATTTTTGGTTGTGATGTACGGCATCACTTGTCATAAATCGGGCCAGTGCTCGGCACTGACTTACAGAAACATCTCGTAGGCCTAGGCCTATCGACGCAATTTTAATTCATCTTATTCCGGTACTCATTTATTGTTTATCGAACATTCGGTATAATAAAACAAGTATTGCATTGTTGTAGACTTTGGGGATGATATTCTTTCTCAACAAGAAGACTTTGAACTTGATACGCCAACTTCTTGTGACACTAGAAGTAGTTGATGAACCATTGCCATAATACATAGCCAAGATTGCTTCAAGATTCCTCACAATGGCTTACTCGCTAGTGTTCGTGAAACGTACAATGCTTTGAAATCGATACCATTAGTCACTGAAGACGGCTTTGTTTTTATTCACCCGGTGAAATGTCTATTGTGTTTGATTGATAGAAATAATGCATCCGTTACTTTGATAAGTAATCAGAGCCAAATACATTAACTTTAGTCAAAACAGCGAAACCTCAAACCTTCTGTGGCAATTTGATGTCTTTCCGGACATTTATCGGTCCATCATTCCAAGTCAATGTTTAATGTCTTTCAATCAATACAAATGTACTATTGAAGTAAGCTGTGAGGCATGGGATCATTAGAAACTACTTATGGATTTAAGAACGCCGCGATGTCTTGCTGTCATCATTGCTATTCTCCTGCATGAAACGAACTTTCATTTATACCTATTTGAAACTGGTGCTGTCTAAAGTAAAATGTCTTTCAATTATTGACGCGGATATTCTTTTGTGGACGCCGGCTGAATACTGAATGTCGGACATACTTGTCGTCGGATGTTAACTGCACGTAACGCTTGACACAGATTTCTTACGTACAGCCAATACATAGGCCTTCAAAGTGATGTTCAACAATCCTGACAGTTGGGCAGTTGACGTGTGTCATTGAATTCGTGTCCAGCTCTTCCAACATCTGGACAAATGACGCACACTGTCAAGCAGTTCTGACAACGTTCTGCACATTGCAGCATTCACGACAAATTTTTTTCAACAAACATCAAGGAATACAACTACACCAAGGAAAACAATCGTATATGTTATCGGGTTGAAGATGTTCAGTGAAAAGTTGAACCCGGGTTCCAAGTTATAGCCACTCATGGCTGCGGAAATTTAAAGGAAAATTAATAAGAAAGAGGAAATAAAAAAAATGTCTTGGAATATGTCATATCACTGTAATTCCCCGTTGGTCGCTTCGGCAAACAGACCTATACAACGAAATATATCGAGGGAAAAAACGATTCTGTACAAAATCTCCCAACTATATAATTACCAAATATAGATTTCCCAGTTGACGCGGATTATGTTACAGGAAAGATTGACATCGAGTGGCGCACCGTAGTTCGCAAATTACTCTTTTTTCATATCGAATAAAAGCGGACACGGAATTCCCGTTCTCTATGTAGGTCAACTTTCCCTATGATAACTTTCCCAGGATAACTTTATCTGTGAGTAATTATTATATCCAGTTAAAATGGATTTGAAGAGAAACGTGTGTTTTTTAAATATGAAGATTTTATCCAGTTCGATATCGTAAAAATTAAGTTGTAAATTTCATGTTTATCTGAGGGAATTGTATGGAAAATATATATTCCGGATCATCGATTTAATATGGCATTTATTGATCAGTTGTTTCTTGCCGATTTGAACGTCACAAGCTACACTTGGACCACGAATGACCCAAAGCTGAGTAAACTTTCGGAACCAGAAGATAACCAATGTCAAACATGTACCACACTTGTATTTTTAAAGGCTCGTCCCGAAGAATCCGAAGGTATTTCCTGCATATAAATCGTATGACAATACCGTTATAGAAACATACAGTAATTCCGGAACTTTTATAGCGTTTTCAGATTATTCTTGTGACACAGTGGGGAAATATCAGTTTTCGTCTAATGTACATCAATCATTTATTCGGAGTTACCACCATGTGATATTTATAAGCCAGCAGGATCTCCATTACTGTCAAAGCTGTCTTCGTCCCGTTTTGTGTAATGGTTATCCCCGACTTTATCCGGGAGATAAAGATTATAGCCCAATCAGACGTAAACGTACCATTCACTGCTAAGACTCCTTGTTTGAGAGCTCATTGTGGCTGATAGATTTTACCCAGTGTCCCATTATTGTAACCATATGGCTGTAGTATTACTGTCTTTATTGATTTGCGTCATCCGCGTGTAAGGTTCAAATACATGAGATGCCTCCTATGGGATTTATCTGAAGGAGGTAACGCAGCTTTTTACAAGAGCTATCACCGTCGTACGTCCCGGTAATTTCCCTCCTTCTCTCTCCAAACGGACGACCAGCGTCATCCAATGTTCGAATACACAATCAAAGTGAGGTTTCACTTTCATGAAATGAAGGGGACTGCACATTCCACTTTATCTTTTGTCTTTCGGAGCAATGTGTACATGCGCACTACATAATGTAAGCGTACGTTCGAGGTTGATTAGTTTTTAGGAATCCAGAATGTCCGTTCTCCCATTCAATGTTATTTTTCTAACGTTTCGCATTTATTTGGTAGATGATAATTGCTGAGTTACTGAAACACTGGAGCAGATGAAATAGAATGGTATTTGCTAAAATAAAGTATTTTCTTTAAACTAGCTCTTTGCAAAACTGAGAACCAACGAGAAATTTGAGAAAGCTAAGATGATCTTAATCGATCTATTTCATGATCCACTATCACTGTTATGTGATATCGTAACCCGAACTGTCAAAACTAATTGAACGGTATAACCGATATAGTCCCCACTGAGACACGGAGCACTATCATCTTTTCAGATTCCCGAAAGACACAATATAGAAGATTTACAAATCTAATTTTCGCAATGACAGTTTTCTCATTTTCTTGGTCCTCTTCCAGACCTATCGACTGAAAAATCTGATCGTAAAGGGAGACATTCGGATGCGATTTTCTATAATTGCGCCATTCTCGTTTGTTTGGAAATCGTCTGTTTGTATGATATACAGCGAATGCAATATCAACTGTAATACCTTATCTTAGAATACAAAAACACGAGGCTTTACTAAAAGTTCAGATATGCAAATCCTTTTTCCCTCAAATCTTTAACGCTCGTTTCTAGTAGTCTTCAACAGATTCTGCAATTTGCTCGTAGTGAATGCATTTTTTTTCTCAAATTATAACATTGTGCTCGGAAGTCACCAACTGAGGACATTCGATCGTGATGGTGATGGGATGCTTGCAGAAAAAGCTGTTGGGTTTATCAGGATATGCATAGGGATAAATGTGCTGCTATAATGACACTTCTGTTTCTATGGTAAAGCCAAGACTGAATCGCCTGAAAGATTACAATTGTGACATATCTAATATCCAATTTTTCATAGGATTAACCTATTTCACGGCCAAGTAAGATGCCGAAGAGATAGAATCAGAAGATAACAAATTAACGCCGATATTCCTATTATTTTATGGCGTTCTCATAAGATGTACGCGTACATGTACGTGTAGGGCTGATTGAAGTCGTGCTCTAATAGCACTTAAACGGACATAAATTCGTTCTAGACTACGACCCGTCGAATATTCATTAATAATGTCCACTATTATGTTTCGTTTTTCTTGTGTACGCTCTTCGAATATCTCTGCTCTGAAATCTGGAACCACGAGATCTATCGATCAATAGTTGACTATATAATAGATTTGTAGGAAATAGAAATCTGATATGAAATGATATATTTTGACTGATATATTATCCACTACCGTATATATTTTGAGGGGTCGTCAATGTTCACATCAGTTATAATATATATAAGCTAAGTATGCAACACTATATACGATCACCCTAGCACTTCTCGGGTGCTATGGTGTTTTTTAGATCTGAACATCGCGTTCTGTGAGTATCAGGACACCTGACTTTCAAATCCGCAGTTGTAATAACCAAGTTATTGATCAGATCTGGGAGATCCGAAAAACCTGAGTACGATTGTGTGTTCGAACATGCTGTATCGATATCGATTTCGTTCAGGAAGGTACAAAGCTTAAAGGAATATAAAGTTATAAAGCTCATAAAGTTAATTAGATATTTTGATGGACAGCCTGATGCGAAATTATTTTTAACTAGTGACTGACATGAGAGATCACCCAAAGTTTAAATGGTGGTCACTAAAGAAACCATGTCGGAAACTACTCGGCGGCGATATCTGCTTCGCCACCTGTAATGACATCGACATACTGCTTTTTAACATTATAAAAGTACCAACTGGCTCCGATGTACACTAATGTATATAAATGATTGTGAGGGGTCTTAAAATACATGTCACCCACGTGAAGTCACTGTGATGATTATGCTGATCGTGTTGGCTTCGATTCGATTTGGATACATTTTCATGGTTGATATTAAAGCCCCTCAAGAATTGAGTGATTCACAATACGCGATGGGAAAAAGTGATTAAGTGATTACCAAGCATTGACTTTGCTTTCTGTTTATTTACGGGAGTAATTTGGCCGGGTACATTGAAAACCGAAATAATGATTCACACCAATGCGGTTGGAAATAAACATAGACATATAGCCTACAGGGCGTGTCCCGGAAATGTGCGAAGATTGCATTGTTATTTACATTATGAACTATTAAAGTCGAATGGCCTGGAAGAAAGCAAATAGAGCACCATGTATTACATTGTTGAAGGGAGAGATTTAAGGTTTAACGTCGCGTACATCAATATTTAGCTATATAGCGACCATCAAACAAAATTCTTGTATAAGTATGCCAACAAAACAAGTCAACAACTAAACAATCTAAAAGTTATCAACACAACACGTTAAAACCTCAACATACTTTAAAATTTATACAACAGACCGATTTCTCTGAAATATCCTAAAATCAAATATTTTTTTACCCGACAAAAAGATCTGCTAAAGTAGCTGCTCGATAAAAAGAATCTTCTACAACCTTAAAATCTAGATTCGATAAAAATATGTTTCACTCTGCGATCTTCGTGGCATGGAATACACCTTGTGGCTGGTTCTTTTTTCAGTAAATGTTCACGAGTTAAGTATGTATGGTCGATTCTACACTTTCATTTTTGAAGATGAATAAGACCTAATCAGGGGGCAGTGAGTCCCTCCAGGGAAGTTGTATCATATCGTGAATAATGTGTATAGGCGTCATATCCGACATTAACCCTATCTGGCCTGTGGGGGGGGGCACTTTTTTGCTGTTGCTTTTTGCTCGTATCTCCGGAACGACAAAAAATTGAGAGCTGAAACTCCATGAGTTTTTCGATTATCATATTGGGGTCATTTTGAGCCTATGTACATGAACCCACGAGCAGAGGATCATGGGCAAATTCAAAATGGCGGCCATGTGGGGTACCAGAAAAGTTATTTTTTCGTCATATTTCTTCAAATTTTTTGCTCTTTTGTATGGAAAAGTGAGTAAAACCTATTTTATTTCATATCAGATATATCATGAAGTTTTTGCGAAGAAAAAACAAAATAAAAAAATTCGGAAAATCTGATCGAAAAATCATCCAAAAATGCTCTTTTTGAAAATGACGTCACAGTGAAGTCAACATGGCGGCTATCTTGGATTCCTTTACACTTTCTAAGTTTCAGCCCTCTAGCCTTAGCGATAGCGAAAATATATAGGAGGGGGGGGCACTTTCCGCCCCTCCCCAGGCTGCGGTACACCCCAAATCGCCCAGGCCAGAAAGGGTTAATTTTGCAGTTGTCGTCAAGAAGAAATCGGCACAACTGGGTTTCTTGCAAGGGAGAAACGTTGAACAGTTTTCATTGATGACAGCAAGATATCATGATGTTTTTTACATGAAATCCATATCCCTGATAAATAATCTTTTGTCCAAATGAATTTACATGTATCATAATTTATGTGGATTTCAGATAAATCGTCCCGCAACCATCCGAGCTTACAATGATTGCACACACTTTTGAGAGGTCACAATTTTTACATAAAAGTGGGAGCGATGGCGACCCTGGAGTGCACTTGGATCCCATCTTTAAAAGGAGGGATTCCAATCTCGGATTGCGACTCTGCATATACAGCCATCATGTAGAGAAATTAATCTTCCCTTCGTGGTAACAGACATGGTACAAAACGCCTGCTGTATACACACATTGTGGCCAATGGTCTAGGCTGTAGCATACCCCGTCGGAAACGTAATTTCCCTTAACTTTGAAGGCTCAGGGAACCATCAAGATATGTCATCAGGTTGTTCAATTTTATAGAACAGTTAAACCACTTCAGCGTCAGAGCACGGCATTTTCCAAGTTCTACAGTATTTGAATAAATCAATCACAATAACTATGATGGTTGATCTTTTAAACTAAAAATGGAACTAACGGGGCATTCTTGCATGGGGCTAGCTCTATATTTCATTCGTTCCTGCTGGATCTACGACATCAGACCCCTCACCTTCAACATTTTACCAAAAAAAATCTTCAAAATGCCGACTTTCCGTCCTGGCAATGGACACGACGCTACTGATAGAGCTGATAGAATGTTATGTTCACATTTACAGTGGGAATATATATTAACGCCAACTGTTACTATTAGCAAACCTTTGTTGCTAAATATATTTGGACGTTTAAATTAAGTCGTTTAAATTCCCCCGTAATTTGTTTACCAGTTTCAATTTCACTGTTATTAACAGGTGGTCAATATTCCTCTAAAGATATTCAAAACTCTTTTCATAGCTTCGGATAACAGAATTGCCCAGTCGCCATTCAGTGACAGGAGGTGGATTCCCTTGAGTTCATATCTTTGCCAGCCACAATGAAATGATTGAGACGTCCGTTTTACGCTTGACAAGCATGAAGTTGTTGATATCGACAAGTTCGTATTGTCTGTTCCCTTCCTCTCCCAATTGAAAAAAGTTGGTTATTTACTACGAAGATACGAAGAATGATACAGACTATATGAAATCTTCACACAACATTAACACACAACACGTCTTTTCCGTTTTCCTATTTTAGATTCTCAATGTTTCTAAGATACTTGCAATCAGTGAAGGATGATTCACTATGCGTTTTTTGCTTCCCTTGCGGTTTCGCATGAATACATATGATTCCCAATAGTTCGTACGGTCTTAGTAGAAGCTTTTCTGGTAGCCTCACATTTTGGCGATTGTAAGAAAGCCTAGACGATCTTAATCGGTCCAATTCTTGATCTGCTAACAAAGTCGTGTGATAACGTAACCCGGGCTGTCAAAACTAATTGAATTATATCGCCGACATATTTCCCACTGGGACTGGGGGCAATGACATCTTTCCAGATTCGCTAAAGACACAAAGAAGATTTATCAATTTAATCTACACTCACTGACAGGTTTCTTATTCTCAGTCAATATCAATTGCAATGTTATAGTAAAACGAAAGGTTCGGTTGCGAATTTCTATAATTGTATCATTTTTCATGCAAGAGGCTTTGGTTTCATATACGTAGATCCATGTACTTCTACAGTGACACAGTTCTACTACATACAAGGGATATCTGTCATTGGATGATTATTTGTACATAGAGGTGCTTGAACTTCTCGTTAATAAAATCTATGGGAATTTTGACAACACAATATATAAACAGCATATAGGTATTCCAAAGGGTACTAATTGCGTAACCCTTTTGACTGGCCTATATTTGTTCTCTTAGGAATACGACTACATGTAATCGCTTTCAAAAACTGAGCATTTCAAAGTCCGTTCCTTCTCATTCACTAGACGCTTTACAGACGATCTTCTCGCTGTGGATTATTGCTATGTAAATAGTGACCGTTGATGCCTCCCATCCCTTAGCTCGAGTTATCTGGAAGAATTGTAGCCCACATACAATAATTTCTCGTACATTGGCATCTGGTGACACAATTCCATAAACCTAGCAATTTAACCTAAAAAAAACACACTGAAACAATGCATGGGATGGACCATTGAATGTGATTGTATTATACTGAAAAACATTCGTATTCCAATATACTGATATAGACAGAGCTATATTTGAACACATTGAGACAGAGTTGATTGAAGTTATCTCTTAGTGCAAACTATAGAATATCGTTGAAGAAGAACCCATATCAAACACACGTTTTTCTTTAGCCCAAAATTTGTTTACCAGAGTAAGCAATGACGATGCTTTTAAAATAGGGGTATTGCTTAGGCAAATGTTTGCCCTTGTCTGGCTACCTAATTTGCTTTCGTTCACTCTCGACAATTACTTCAAATGGGGTAGATCCGGGTGACTTTTGACGCTTTTCTTATCTAGAACTATTTTCCATAAAAAAATGATATTGAGTAAAAGTTATTCAAAAAGACTTGTAGTTTTCGTGAATATTGGATACAATTTTATTAAACTAATTGTAGTCAAAACTTTGCCTGAATTTGGACGATTGCTGATTTAGAAAGAAAAGTCGAAAGGTGCTGGGGATTTTAGACCACCCGTATAAACTATTTTTCCATTTTTCTATTCGACAGCTAGGGACGCGGGAGATGAATAAAATCTCGAAATCCCAAAATATGATTTACAGATTTAGTGTGTCCTGAATCTTTATTATTACTGAGCAAGCAACTGAAAACTCCCGTAAAAGTATGACTGACTTGTTTTTGTGCCATTTTCTTTGCTTTCGATCTTTGCACATCCTCGATCCTTGACAGTCACCGTTCGTAATTCAATCCGATAATTCTATAGCTTCGACACTAAAAGTCATAATTGTTATCTGGCATTTGCTCTTCAAACTAACAGAATGAACAGGAACATGAGCAGTGTGGTATACGAGCGCTCTTCACTCTATCGATGCGCTCGAAGTGATTTCTTGCTAAAAATCGGCATTCGAGATTCTCGTCGTTGCGAACCAGTCTCTACTTGAGACGAAGGTAAAGGGTTTTCATGTACTGCGGGGGCTGTGTATTTACATGTCCCGTCAGTCTTCATGGATTTACAATTGACGTTGTTGTGAAGCTAGTAAAACCACATTTGTTTGGAAATATATCAGATGTGATTGACGGCGTGTCGATTTCTTTTTATTTCCCTTCTTGTGGAGAAAAGGAATGTTCCAAAGCCTGTACTTTTGGAGAGGAAATCGAGTCGATAGTGGGGAAGAGGCATAGCTTTGTAGATTGAAGCGATATACCGGACCAAAAGCGAGGAGAGGGAAATGTCCAAAACTGAGCATTACATCACCTACTTTGATATATTGTATCTCTTCATCGCACATCGTACAATTACCGGAACTCCATTCCTTCTTGAAGAGAACGTTTCCATAAATTTTTATCTAAAAGCTATAACAAACCTCCCCCCGTAGATTGTTAATGGAGAGAACAAAGACGTAATGAAGTGATATTTACTGTCAGGGGTCTATTGTTTCGACTTTATTTGTCGCCGATGCCTTCAATTTCGGGAGATTCTGTTATATCCTAATTTCAAGCATGCTTGTCGATGTCCCGTCAATTCTATTCAAATGTGATAATAGATTAATATTTGACATTGATATTCCAATCTTTAAGATACCATGATGTCTCGTGATGTATGGAGTTCTACAACCTTTCGTGATATTTTTACAGATATAGTCTCAATTAATACGTAACTATGATACATGTTTCAGCTTTCAAACTCAGAATGGATCATGCCCTAAATTATCTTCGGAAGAAGACAGACTCGCATTGCCCTAATTGTACTGGCTCGACACTTCTCGAACTGTAGTGTAGAACTCATCATTGTAGAATTTCTTTAAAATAGGCTACACCGTGTAAACTTCAGACCATCTCCAAAATACAGAATGCCTCATTCGTTCATACTCCATGCACATTGCATTCATGTACATCCAAACGGCGGTAATCTTGGTACGTCCAACCAGATCTGGTCACACAATTTCTCAAAATTTCGATATAAATTACACAGTAAGTCTGATCGAATGAATTTTGTATTCTACTTTAGTTGATTTTCATGGTTCCTGATGAAAATTTCTGCGTGCCATACGATATATAAAGTTTCTCGTGGTTTTGGTAAAGTAGATGGAAACGAATCGCGAAGGGTCCATGGTTTAGCCACACCGTGTCCTAATTACTGTACTAAAATAGGCATTATTGTAACTTAGTGGGTTTTAGATTAGTTTGCAAATTTCACCGGGATAGCACCGACCACAGAGAAAGATCTTCACTTGACATAAATCGTGGTGAACAAGTTGACATTCACGGCAAAATAATCTATGCATGATTTCTTCTCTGATTGCAAGAATTCTGACAGCAACTGTTCAGTTTTGTTTTTCCTCTGTCCTTCAATAGATGATACCCTTAAAAAATACATCAAGTAAAATTGATTTTGGCATTCATTGGCAGATAGCAGGGTTCAGTCACGGCCACTTGATTTCGGATACACTTTAAATGAATTACATTAAATTTACAGGGAAATCAAGGACGAAATCGACATCAGTCGCTTTTAATGTAATTTTACACGATATATATAAGGTTGGGATACTGTTCTACTTATACATCAAAATTACACTGAAAGCCACCAGTAAACTGTGAATTTATCTGAGCATTATCCACACGAACGTCGTTATTCACAAGAACAGATCGACTTGTGTACCGAGACAATGAAGTTCTAACCTTTTAGGAATGACGCAGAATTGCAGCCAAGCATAAAGGACTGCTGTGATAAATATCGCACACTGACAACAAATTACGATCGTAGCGGGCAAAGTTTGTTACGATCGTAGCGGGCAAAGTATCCGGTGCTGCGTTTCGTATTAAACTTGTGTCCAATTCCTCTTAAACCGGGCCGTTTGAATATCGTGTATTTTACATCTCCACAATCAAAGTGTGGCTGAGATACATAATCTGGGAGAACGAGTTAGAAATTCATTTGATAGGGAGTTGTACTCGCAATAGGCTGAAAGCCACCTCATGATTAGCGAGCTACTGAGATTAAACATTTCAAGAAATGTCAGAGGTGTCTACATATGATAGTACCACGCATTCAGCTGATGCCTGAAAGCTGTCTGCACAGTCTGGATTATACGTCCGGTGGATCTACAGTATGGAACTGTAGGCGAGCTATGTTTGATCTGTTGCTTAGCGTCAAGAGAAACCGCTGTGTTGAATTGCCCCGGTACGGATCGAAAAGCGGTAGGAATTCAGGTCTGTAAGATACTTACGGTTCAAGCGGATGGTGTTTAGAATCGACGAAATATCCAACATGTTCAAGAAGTCGATACATTTCTATACTCGGCTTTGAACAGCGTACATCTGAATGAGTTTAGTTCATATCGGTATGGTACCACAGCATGACAACGTCTTCACCGTAACAATACTATAGCAGTACCAACCCGGAAATCGGTAGTAGATTATCCACCGCCATTGTGGTACCGCTATTCACAAATTGAGGAAGACGTTGTCACCGCTAAGTTGCCCATGTTTTCAACAGGTGAGAAATTTCGTTTCGTTTGGAGCCCTGGGCACTTCATCAATATATATAACATATTCTTATATATATGAATGAAATCTCGAAATCTCAAAATATGGTTTACGGCTTTAGTGGGTTCTGAAGTGATTACTGAGAAAGCAACAGAAAATTCCCTTACAAGTATGACTGATTTGTTTTTGTGCGATTTTCTTCGTTTTCGATATTTTGGACATCCTTGATCCTTTGCAACCGCCGTCCGTAATTCAATCAGATAATTCTATAGCTTTGGCACGAAAATCATAATTGTTATCTGACTGACATTGCTCTTCAAACTAACACAACGACCAGGAACAGGAATAGTGTGGCATATGTGTAGTCTTAGCTCTATCGACAAGCTCTATCGCTCTATTCTTGATAAAAATCGACATTCGGGATTCTCATGTTTGCGGAAGGGACCGCACTTGAGACGAGGGTAAAAGGGTTCTATGTATTATGAGAGCTGTGTGTTTACATATCTCAACTCTCAACATGGATTTACAATTGACGTTGTTGTTAAACTAGGAAAGCCACATGATTGACCGACATCACCGTCGGGTGTTGATTTCTTTTGATATCCCACCTTGATTTCAACACAAATGTAGTCGATTAGCAGATCAAGTTCAGTAGAATGTTCCTTGTTTGTTGATGAGTAAGGTCTCGATGCTTCTAGCTCTGAGGAAGAATTCAAGCCAAAAGAGTGGAAGGGCCATGGCTTTGTGGATGAAATTAAGAGCAAAAGCGAGGCCGAGGGAAGTGAAAAAAAACTGAGCATCACGCCATCGATATGCTGTATCCCTTCTACGCATATTGCACAATCATTCCACAATTACCGGTACTCCATCGCTTCTTGAAGTGAATATATTGGAGCAAAAACATTATACTGCTTCTATAAAACGACAAACACTTCTTCAGAAAATATATCTAAATTACAACACAAATAAGGAAAGTGGGAAGAGGTGCCGACATACTGACAGAGTCACATGACAACAAAACAATATACCGTGGATTGATAATGGAGATTATAAAGGCACGACTCGGGGTGTATTATTTCGACTATATTTGGGATGGCGTTCCAATTCTCGATATCCTGCTATATCCTAATTTCAAGCATTTTTGTCCATGTTCGTTGACTGCCATTAAAACTATGCCGATAGATTATTTTATATTTGACAGTGATATTTCGTTCTTTAAAATACCTCGTGTAATTCAAACTTTGGAGAGTTTGATGCGGATAGTCACAATTAAAACGTAAATAAGGTACATACTTCATGGCTGCCCTATATATTATCTTCGAATGAACACAAACTCGCATCGTCCTAATTACTGGGCCAACACTTCCAGAACTACAGTCAGCAGACTTTCGAGTAAGCAGGCTATCAATTACTTCGTACATCAAGCAAAATTCTTCATTTCATGTAGATGTTATTTCTAAATTGCAACTTTCAAACTCAGAATGGTTGCCCTAAATTATCTTCAAATGAACACAGACGCACATCATCCTAATTACTGGAATCAACACTGCTAGAACTACAGTGTTGAATTTCTTATCATTTGGAATTCCTTGTCAGTGTATAATTCCTTATCAGCGAAGAATTCCTTATCAGTGTAGAATTCATTATCAGTAAGCTATACCTCAGATCAAATACAGAATACTTCATTCTTACAACACATATAAGGGAAGTGGAAAGAGGTGTCGACATACTGACAGAGTCACATGGCTTCACAGTATAGTCTTCTGGTTATGCTATTCTAAAGCACATACCAAGAATCTAACGATTCGTGATATGTGTTGTATCTCAGGTACGCTTTTATTGTATCTGTTCATGTGGCAACTTGGATGACATGACCACACGGCCACTAGCATCGGCATAAGCGGTATTAGATACAAATCTAGAGAGCTACGATGTAAATGCTCTGACAACTCGTATATTGGTAATTGGTGAGCTGTGTCGCTGTGACAACTCGTGGTGAGCTGTATCGTCGTCAGATGAAAATGACGGCATTTAACATGCTCCATTCACATTTACATGTACACCAAACAGCACTAATCTTGATGCAATAGATAGTAAAACTGGTTGATTGTATATTATATCTTGCTGGAGTTGTTTTGAATAGTTCTTGATCACCATTTTTGTGTGTTCTATTTTGAGCTTCGCTGTGGGTTTGGTATAGTAGCCTACACTGGAACGAATCTCGCTGTGCCCTAATTACTGTACTAAAATAGGCATTATTGTAACCTATGGGTTTCAGATTAGCTTGCAAATTTGACGGGATAGCGCCGACCATACATATTTATATTCCTTTATTTGACATAAATCCGCGTAAATAATTGGCATTTATGGCAAAATAATCTATGTACGGTTTCTCCTCTGATCGCAAGAATTCTGGCAGCAATTGTTCAGTATGGTTTCTTCTCTGTCCTTTAATATATGATACCTTGAAAAAAAAAGACGAAGTAAATTAATTTTGGCATTAATTGGCAGAGAGCAGGATTCAGCCACGGTCACTTGATTTCGGATACACCTTAAATGAATTACAATGAATTTACAGGGAAATCAAAGACGAACTGGACATCAATTGCTTTTACTTTAATTTCACACAATATATTTTAGGTCCGGGTACTGTTCTACTATACATCAAAATTACATTGGACGCCATCAGTAAACTGTGCATTTATTTAGCACACGAACGTCATTATCAACATAAACGTCATTATCCACAATAACAGATCCATTTGTGACTGAGAAAGTACCGATTTAACCTTTCAGAAATGAGGCAGAATTTAATCCATGCAAAAAAGGACTGCTGCGATAAATATCGTACACTGAAGGCAAATTTCGATCGTAGCGTGCAAGGTATCTGGCGCCGCGTTTCGTATTAAACTTGTGTCTAATTTCGCTTAACCCGGGGCTAGGGGTTGTTTGAATATCCTGTATTTTTCCACTCCATGGTGTTAAAATGAACAGACACAACAAAAACGTGGCTGTGATACATAATCTGGAAATGAGCTGGGAATTCATTTGATAGGCAGTTGTGCTCAAAATATTCTGAAAGCCACCTTAGCGAGCTACGGCAATTGCTAATTTCATTAAATGCCAGAAATGTCTACATATGATAATCATTCGGTTGATGCCAGAAATCTGTGTGCACAGTCTGTAAGGTAGGACTACAATGTGAAATTGCGGGCGAGCTATGTTTGATATGTTGGTTAGTGTCAAAAGAGCGTCAGGAATTCAAGTTTGTAAGATATTTGAGGTCCAAGCGGGTCGTGTTCAGAATCGACGAAATATCCAACATGTCCACGAAGTCGATACATTTCTCTACTCGGCTTTGAACGGCGTACATCTGATTGATTTTAGTTCATATAAACGATATGGTACCACAGCATGACAATGTTTTCACCGTAACGACAATACAGCAGTACCAAACCGGAAATCGGTAGTAGTGTGTCTACCGCTATTGTGGTACCGCTATGCACCAGCAGGGGAAGACGTAGTCATCGCTCTGATGCCATACCGTTGTGTATACAATGTTTTCACCAGGTGAGATTTTTCGTGTTCAGAACAGGCCATGTACGGGTAATTTTTTTAATGGGTGATTTTAATGTCATGAAAGATATGAAAACGGAAATAGAAAATACTCTCTCAACAAAATCTCATAATATTGTAGACAGATATTCTTGTCGTCACCAATTTGTCATTCAACATGTAAAGTTCTTTTATCATCAGTCCAGTAAGTTTCGCATTTCAATAACGCTATCCAATTTAGTTGGAAAATGTCCACTCTGACTGTCTCGCTACTGAAAAACATAAACATTTAAACGCAACATTTAAAAGGGTGTAAGAGAAACGGTCGTCTCGCAGATATGAGTGTCCGCTTTCTATGATTTAACACAGCCCGGACACTGACATCAGAGAAGCATCACTTGGATCTCAGTAGACAGGGCCTCGTTCTATAGGTAAAGCACAGGAGCCCGGACACTGGTCTCTGGGGACACCGGAGTACTGACAAGAAGTCAAATACCCCAGAGACAAATATACTTCTAAAAGTATTTCTAAAAAACGTCACAAGAAGCAAAAGTGACCCCTTTCATGATTTGTATCCAAGCCATTCTTTTATTGGTCATTTTTAGATGTTCATTTGAACATATTGAATGACATGACCACAAGGCCACTATGCCTCTATGCTCTAACCGTCTTGATATATCCAGTTGTTAGTTTTTAATCACTTAAAGTTAATTTTAACGATTTTTTTTTTAAATTTTAAGATCGTTTTCCGTGACCTGAATATGCAGAAAGTATGTATTGATTTTGGCAGCTATATATGTTAGATCTCACACAGCTACATGATAATGAAGGTATGTTTATAATTTACTGGTCTTAATTACTTGGGATCCTCACGGAATTTGACTAATTAACCTGACGTTTTTATGTAAGGTTGAATATGTCTAGAATCTAGTGGTAACCATATTGAGCTGTCGAAATCCACCGTTGTTTATCGAAAAGTTGACAAGATACTTTATGGACAAATTGTACAAAGAGAGTTAACTCCTATACTTTTTTTGTTACTGGTTTTGGTATCTCCTAGAATCAGTTCGAGATTTTGGCTACTGATAATGCATTAGCTTGGCTTGTCTATTGAAAACAGTCACGTTATGGAAGATTGTGCTACGCCGCTCGTTTTTTGATTGACGGTCTAAAACCAAACATCGACAAATTATTACAAAATAATATTCACTAAGGCGGTCATTATCTCCTAAACAAAACAGAATCTTCCATAGCGTGACTGTTTGAGACCGCATCAAAAACCTCGAGGCTAAGCCGCTCGTTTTTTTTGGATTGACGGCCTGAAACTAAACGTCGAAAATATTTTCAAGACAATATTCACTAAGGCGGTCATTAACTCCATTCTAACATGCACAATGATAAATATCCCTTCAATTCAGACGCGGAATGGCAAATTTTCTGCAAACTTATCCAGTGTTGATGGAAGAACTTTGTGACTGGTTTCCAGGTCATGATCGCGCACGCTGTCCGTTCACGAGATGCAGCTGTGTTAACTCTGCCCACTACGCAGTGAATGAACCAATCGTCGGTCAGCTTGTAGCACTGCGTCAACAGAATGAGACGTCACCAGTTCGGCACGTGAATGAAAAAGATGACAACAAATAAATGAAGATTATCGTGTGATAATCTCTATATGTTTTGAACTGTTTTGAATGAAAGATCAATGAAAACTCTTGGCGCGTTCCGATTAACCTAATAATTGTTGATTTATGGTTGGAAAACGGAGGTCATAGGATGTTCGGAATGTACCGCGCTCTTCATGAAAAGGTCTGTTGCAGATTCTGAATTCGATTATCTGTGATGTAACTTTATAGAATTATGCACCTTTAACATTCAATGATAAATAATATCTCATTGTGTGCGGAATATGTTCCTATTTTCAGATTGAATTAAAGGGAACTGCCAATGGATTTCGGGTAATTACGGTATGAAATCCATAGATCCCAATGCTCGTTCATATCGGCAAATATGGGTGTTCCAGGAATGAAGTCTAGACGCAAAGCAATTGTATTAAGGCTTAATGAGAAAGAGGATATAAAAACTATGACTGTAAATAACAATTTGCGTTAGAATATTTTGCCCTTGGTGAACGCATATTGACCAAAATGTCTAAAACGACTCATTCCGAGGGATAAATTGATTTTGTACAATAATTTTATCTCTCTTAACTATGTAATCAGCAAAATTTACAACCCAATCATAGCACATTTGTCCAATAGACGCTGATTTCTCTAAGTGGCGCTTCTTTTCTTTGATGGGAATTGGCGTCAAGCGATTTATCATGTTTGCAAGTATATTCCCTTAGGTACGTTTCTGTATGGAAACGAAAAAAATATGGATCGTGACTGACTGACATCACAAGGAAATTATAATAGAGGAACTCTTCAGTAACGTCGAGATCTGTACGTGTCGTTTCCCGATCGAGGAAATTCTATCATTTCGAGAAAACAAATAACGGATATAAATCGAAATATAAAAAATACCCCGAATGGCTTTGGATCAAGTAGATTAGTTATCATTCCAGTACATTCGAAGTTAAATAACGTTACTCTTCTTGATAACAAGCTTCCAGACCGATACTATAAACAATAACAAAACACAACCTTCCATAGCGTGACAGTTTTCGATAAACAAACCAAGCTAATACAGATAAAAGTAGCCAAAATCTCGAATTGATTCTAGGAGTTACCATAACCAGTAACTAAGAGGATAGGAGTTATCTCCCTTCGTTCAATTTTTCCCTGGAATATTTTGTGGCATCTTTTCGATCAAAAAAAAACAAAAAAAAACCCCGAAGGATTTCGACAGTTAAATAAGGTTACCACAAAGTTCTAGACATATTAAACTTTACATAACAAAACATTAAGTTAATTAGCTAAATTCCGTGTGAATCTTAAGGATAACTTTTGCTTCTTGTGAGATTTTTTTAGAAATATGCAGCCAGTATATTTATCTGTGGGGTCATTTGACTTCTTGTCAGTACTCCGGCGTGAAAGAAACGGCGGTCTCCAGAGACCAGTGTCCGGGTTCCTGTGCTTCAGGGCGAACTTTTTTATCCAAGTGACGCTTTTCTGATGTCAATGTCCGTACTGAGTTAAATCATATAAAGCGGACACTCAAATCTGCGGGACGACCGTTTTTCTTACACCCTTTTAATGTTGCGTTTAATTGTTAACGTTTTCCAGTAACGGGACATTCAAAGTGGACGTTTTCCAACTATGTTATTAGAATGCTTACTTTACTGGACTGCTTGTAGAGGAACTACACGTTGAATGGCAATTTGGTGACATGAATATTTACAGGAAAATGCGACTTTGTTGAGAGAGCGTTCTTGTTTCTGTTACCATATCTGTTATGACATCAAAATCACACATTAAAGGATTTTTATCAATATTTTTTTTCCTCTGGAATATGTGTCAGAAGAGTTAGTATTTAATTAAAAAAAAATTTAAATTTTTTTTCTTTGTCTCCTGTGGGCGTATTTAAGCCTTTTTAATTAAAGACCTGTAGCTCAGTTTCCGCCAGTTAACCCGTTGATGAGCTTAGGCGTCACGTGACCTTGTGACGTCAGACAGGCGACCGTCTCCTGTCTGAGCTATATATTAAGCTGTGGATTTGCGATTACTCCATCGCGCATATCGCTGTATAATTAATCGAAAATGATTCGAAACCATTGAGGAATATGCCAGTGATGATGATCTATATACAGAGGACATAATTGGACATCTCGACGTTCTGCCGTATCAGTTTGAACCCGTACCAAACGACCGAAATGGGATGGAACAGAGGGACAGCGAATCTGAAGTAGATGAACCGTCCCACACGGAACAAGGTCGACTTGTAAACACATACTTGTATGTTATTTATTATCTATGCCGGACGTTATATATAGGCCCCCTGTGCACAGAATGAATAAATATTTAGATAATGATCGAAATAATTTGTTAGTCCAGGCCTACCTGGTGAAATTTCAACACTGAGACGTACGCCAATTTTGGAGTTTTCTCTTTCGTTCAGGTCAGTTTGAAAGCACGACGTTAGATATCATCTACCAAAAATATTTAGTTCATTTTTCTTTACTTCTGGCAAATCTGTATTCAATAAATTATTTCCAGTAGGAATATGCCGTCCAGCTAGCGTAATTGATAAGAGAGAACAAATTGCGACTTTCTAGCTGTCCTGCTCCCGACTTTTCACAGATACATGGGGGGGGGGGCGGGGGGAGCAATTTCTCGCACAATGGGTGCTGGTGACATTATCAGATAGCCCACCTGCACGCAAACAGTCTAGTAAATTCATGTCACGAGAGTGATATTTAGCTCACGTAAGCGGTCATATTTTATATTGTATTATATTGCAACCACTCGTCTTATTTCAAATACCCTCTCCTAAATATTTTTATTGCGGTACAATACGTCATTTTGGAGTCAATTTACACTGCTAGTTATTAGGCGGTAGTATTCTCGAGTCGAATTGTGAAGAAGCAGTATATATAGTTCAATTTATCAGTTCAATTTATTGCTCAAAAACTTTACATAAAAGTATGGAGCACACACATATATATAGTTCATCGTCGTACATGGCGGGATTCAACTTACTTAGGTTACAGTCAGTTTCGATCCTATTCTTATAAACCTCACTAGCTTAAATATAGTCCTCCAATTACCATTAAGAAGAGCAACAAAATGGTTCATATCTCTGTGTCTAGTAAAATATTTTGGTATCAATTCATTTCTCTCTCTCTCCATTCGAGGACATTCTATTAGAAAATGAAATTCGTCTCCTAGTTTATCTAAGGTGCACAGTTCACACACTCGCATATCTCTAGTGATATTTCGATACCTTTCCGTCTCGATAGGTTGACGATGATTCACCGTGCGAAACCTGCAGAACGTTATGCAGTCTTGATATGACAAATAATTGAAGTAATTTTCTAGGCCAAATTCAAGTTTAAAACAGTTATACAGGTAACATTTTGTACTTTCGGTAACTGTAGACCTCCATTCTTGCATATACTGATCGTGGAGTTTGAGTTTAACAGCCTTCTGTATCCATTTCGGGTTATAATTCTCGTAATTATCCCATACATTAGACATTCCACATTGATCCAAGATACCTTTCACGAGAAGGATCCAAGGTGACGTATAGATTCCATTTACGTGTAACTTGTACATAACCTCGTGCATTTTATAACTTAATTTGGCGTCTTTACCACTCCAGATTTTGCACCAGAAATTGACCACTCTACATTTCACTACAATATTCAACGGAAATCTCCCTAGCTCTCCGTGGACCATACACGTTGGTGTATACAGTTCCTTGTGTAAATTTAAACAATATGATAACGATAGTATTATACTAGGTGAGAAATATTTAATAGGACAGGATTAGGCTTGTGGAGATGGCTGGATTAATTAACAAGGTGGGCTTCAAGGCACGGTGGGGTTCCTGGATCAGTAGGTCATACGCGCTGGGGATGAATATATACTGCTTATTTATTTATTGATGTCATTGACTTGAGAACGATACCTGTATCAAAACGTTGTCCCGAATAAACTAGAAGTTGTTATCCATAAGCAATTTGATTATTTATCTACTTCCCAACTTCTAAATGCCACTAAAGAAATCTCTCCCAGTATGTAATTCATACTAAATTGCTACCTGTCATTAGCGAGCTCTCGCGTCTGTGACGTCATAGATTGGCGGCCTCGCTTTCATTCCACAAATATGCATATCTGACTGGGAGCTAAGGTGGTCCTCCGCAGTTTCGTAGTAATGGCCCCTCTCTAATTTCATAATACGATAGACTGCCCTTGTTCTGCTACATCATAATTCTTCTTGTCTTCTTAATAGCTTATATCTATAATGCCATCCTATTCAGCATTATCAACGCTGCAAACGAGTACGTACAAATCGAGTGCTGGCTTCGTCTACACGCTGATCGGGATCATGGAGTAAAGTTTGTCCTGCCTCAGTTATGCCCCTTGGGTGTGCCTAAAAATCGGGACTCATTTACGGGAAGAAAATCTGACAAAAAACGGTTAGGTTGACACCCACTTTTTTTGCCTTTTTAAGTTGAGACTGGACCAGGGAACGTGAGTAAGAAGTTTAATTGAAATCGCTCTTACAGATTTTTCTGGAAATTGAGCCGAATTTGACCATTTTTCGACATTTTTAAGGGGTTTTCTAGGAAAAAATGAAGCAAGCATGGAGAAGAATGTTCGAGTTAAATTTTTCTATAACATAGCAGTGTTATATCTTAAAATAATAGTTTCATCATGCTCTTTCAGAAAATATATACATATAAGGGATTTGGGTTGAAGGTTTTGCGACAACTGGTGGCCGAAAAACGGACCCATAGTCTATTCCATGCCGAATAAAAGAATCTCCGGAGTGCACCCTTTAAGGCATAATAGTGGAGTCTATGTATTATCTTAATGTAGACTCCGTTACGGAGCGGAGATGTATCATTACGCCAGATTGTTTAATTTTGACTGCCTAGTTATACCTGAAGCGCCATTTTCGGAAGCAGGTGGAAAGAAGACCAGGAGTTCGATTAAAATAATCCACAGTGTGTCCATTAGTATACAATTGAGGTTACTGCATACTGTATTCCATACAGGAGTTATCTCCCCCTGGATTTAGATTTCCGTGGATATTATGGCAGAACGAGGTCCTATCAGAATGATATAAATTTGCCAGTGTAAATTTTCTTTACAAGAGAACCCATTTACAGTCCATAAAGGATGGAATGGATGTATATTATTATGGTTTTACAAATTATTTCTCAAGTTTCTGAAGTATTTCCCATGTTTCTAAGAGAAAATTGAGTGCAAATTACCAATAATTTGACTTGGTTACATCGCTTATTTGCATTTTCCCGCGTTTCTGCTATCATTGGAAAGCGGAAAAGTAACCACGGCCTTCATATTGCCGAATGGATGACCATTATTAAGAAGAAATAGGTTAATTTTGAGTTTCGTTTCCCTGAAAATCCTGCTAGAATTGGCAAAATTGATCAAAACAAAGATGGGGTAGGGGGAAAGTTATCTGTCGGATTTCCAAAATAATATGTATAACTGGCAAGTGTTAGATACCGCCCATGCCTCGCAAACACTCTGAGATTACGATACATGTGAATAATTAATTTCGTAAAACATCCTGGCCCGTAAGGTGGCCCTCCGCAGTTTCGTAGTACGGCCCCTCTCTAATTTCATAATACGATAGACTGCCCTTGTTCTGCTACATCATAATTCTTCTGTCTTCTTAATACTTATATCTATACTGCCATCCTATTCAGCATTATCAACGCTGCAAACGAGTACGTACAAATCGAGTGCTGGCTTTGTCTACACGCTGGATCGGGATCATGGAGTAAAGTCAGCTCCTTGGCTCTCAGTTATGCCCTTGGGTGCCTCCTAAAAATCGGGACTCATTTGATGGAATAGGTAATCTGACAAAAACGGTTAGGTTGACACCCCCTTTTTTTTGCCTTTTTAAGTTGAGACCGGACCAGGGAACGTGAGTAAGAAGTTTAATTGAAATCGCTCTTACAGATTTTTCTGGAAATTGAGCCGAATTTGACCATTTTTCGACATTTTTAAGGGGTTTTCTAGGAAAAATGAAGCAAGCATGGAGGAGAATGTTCGAGTAAAATTTTTCTATAACATAGCAGTGTTATATTCTAAAATAATAGTTTCATCATGCTCTTTCAGAAAATATATACATATAAGTGATTTGGGTTGAAGGTTTTGCGACAACTGGTGGCCGAAAAACGGACCCATAGTCTATTCCATGCCGAATAAAGAATCTCTGGAGTGCACCCTTTAAGGCATAATAGTGGAGTCTATGCATTATCTTAATGTAGACTCCGTTACGGAGCGGACATGTATCATTACGCCAGATTGTTTAATTTTGACTGCCTAGTTATACCTGAAGCGCTATTTTCGGAAGCAGGTGGAAAGAAGACCAGGAGTTCGATTAAAATAATCCACAGTGTGTCTATTAGTATACAATTGAGGTTACTGCATACTGTATTCCATACAGGAGTTATCTCCCCCTGGACTGAGATTTCGGTGGATATTATGGCAGAACGAGGTCCTATCAGAATGATATAAATTTGCCAGTGTAAATTTTCTTTACAAGAGAACCCATTTACAGTCCATAAAGGATGGAATTGATGTATATTATTATGGTTTTACAAATTATTTCTCAAGTTTCTGAAGTATTTTCCATGTTTCTAAGAGAAAATTGAGTGCAAAATTACCAATAATTTGACTTGGTTACATCGCTTATTTGCATTTTTCCGCGTTTCTGCTATCATTGGAAAGCGGAAAAGTAACCACGGCCTTCATATTGCCGAATGGATGACCATTATTAAGAAGAAATAGGTTAATTTTGAGTTTTGTTCTCGAAAATCCTGCTAGAATTGGCAAAATTGATCAAAACAAAGATGGGGTAGGGGGAAAGTTATCGGTCGGATTTCCCAAAATAATATGTATAACTGGCAAGTGTTGTATACCGCCATACTCGCAAACACTCTGAGATTACGATACATGTGAATAATTAATTTCGTAAAAAACATCCTGCCCCTTAAGGTGGCCCTCCGCAGTTTCGTAGTAATGGCCCCTCTCTAATTTCATAATACGATAGACTGCCCTTGTTCTGCTACATCATAATTCTTCTTGTCTTCTTAATAGCTTATATCTATAATGCCATCCTATTCAGCATTATCAACGCTGCAAACGGGTACGTACAAATCGAATGCTGGCTTCGTCTACACGCTGATCGGGATCATGGAGTAAAGTTTGTCCTGCCTCAGTTATGCCCCTTGGGTGTGCCTAAAATTCGGGACTCATTTACGGGAAGAAAATCTGACAAAAAACGGGCAGGTTGACACCCACTTTTGTTTGCCTTTTTAAGTTGAGACCGGACCAGGGAACGTGAGTAAGCAAAGCTTAATTGAAATCGCTCTACAGATTTTTCTGGAAATTGAGCCGAATTTGACCATTTTTCGACATTTTTAAGGCGTTTTCTAGGAAAAATGAAGCAAGCATGGAGGAGAATGTTCGAGTAAAATTTTCTATAACATGTAGCAGTGTTATATCTTAAAATAATAGTTTCATCATGCTCTTCTGCAAAAATGCTATATACATATAAGTGATTTGGGTTGAAGGTTTTGCGACAACTGGTGGCCGAAAAACGGACCCATAGTCTATTCCATGCCGAATAAAAGAATCTCCGGAGTGCACCCTGTAAGGCATAATAGTGGAGTCTATGCATTATCTTAATGTAGACTCCGTTACGGAGCGGAGATGTATCATTACGCCAGATTGTTTAATTTTGACTGCCTAGTTATACCTGAAGCGCTATTTTCGGAAGCAGGTGGAAAGAAGACCAGGAGTTCGATTAAAATAATCCACAGTGTGTCCATTAGTATACAACTGAGGTTACTGCATACTGTATTCCATACAGGAGTTATCTCCCCCTGGACTGAGATTTCGGTGGATATTATGGCAGAACGAGGTCCTATCAGAATGATATAAATTTGCCAGTGTAAATTTTCCTTACAAGAGAACCCATTTACAGTCCATAAAGGATGGAATGGATGTATATTATTATGGTTTTACAAATTATTTCTCAAGTTTCTGAAGTATTTCCCATGTTTCTAAGAGAAAATTGAGTGCAAATACCAATAATTTGACTTGGTTACATCGTTTATTTGCATTTCCCGCGTTTCTGCTATCATTGGAAAACGGAAAAGTAACCACGGCCTTCATATTGCCGAATGGATGACCATTATTAAGAAGAAATAGGTTAATTTTGAGTTTTGTTCTCGAAAATCCTGCTAGAATTGGCAAAAATGATCAAAACAAAGATGGGGTAGGGGGAAAGTTATCGGTCGGATTTCCCAAAATAATATGTATAACTGGCAAGTGTTGCATACCGCCATACTCGCAAAAACTCTGAGATTACGATACATGTGAATAATTAATTTCGTAAAAAACATCCTGCCCCTTAAGGTGGCCCTCCGCAGTTTCGTAGTAATGGCCCCTCTCTAATTTCATAATACGATAGACTGCCTTTGTTCTGCTACATCATAATTCTTCTTGTCTTCTTAATAGCTTATATCTATAATGCCATCCTATTCAGCATTATCAACGCTGCAAACGAGTACGTACAAATCGAGTGCTGGCTTCGTCTACACGCTGATCGGGATCATGGAGTAAAGTTTGTCTTGCCTCAGTTATGCCCCTTGGGTGTGCCTAAAAATCGGGACTCATTTACGGGAAGAAAATCTGACAAAAAACGGTTAGGTTGACACCCCCTTTTTTTTGCCTTTTTAAGTTGAGACCGGACCAGGGAACGTGAGTAAGAAGTTTAATTGAAATCGCTCTTACAGATTTTTCTGGAAATTGAGCCGAATTTGACCATTTTTCGACATTTTTAAGGCGTTTTCTAGGAAAAATGAAGCAAGCATGGAGGAGAATGTTCGAGAAATTTTTCTATAACATAGCAGTGTTATATCTTTAAAAATAATAGTTTCATCATGCTCTTTCAGAAAATATATACATATAAGTGATTTGGGTTGAAGGTTTCACGACAACTGGTGGCCGAAAAACGGACCCATAGTCTATTCCATGCCGAATGAAAGAATCTCTGGAGTGCACCCTTAAAGGCATAATAGTGGAGTCTTATGCATTATCTTAATGTAGACTCCGTTACGGAGCGGAAATGTGTCATTACGCCAGATTGTTTAATTTTGACTGCCTAGTTACACCTGAAACGCTATTTTCGGAAGCAGGTGGAAAGAAGACCAGGAGTTCGATTAAAATAATCCACAGTGTGTCTATTAATATACTATTGAGGTTATTGCATACTGTATTCCAT